>JASKGM010043281.1:0-13793 GCA_034509205.1 Ceratonia siliqua
CCCCCCCCCCCCCCCCCCCCCCCCCCCCCCCCCCCCCCCCCCCCCCCCCCCCCCCCCCCCCCCCCCCCCCCCGCCAAAGAAGTACAATGTTGAAGCATCATGCGGCCAGCCTGGTTTTGCAAGCCAAAGTGACGGATCAAATTTGTTTGACTGAAGCTACCAATCGTATTAACCCTACAGATAATGAAACACCCATTTGAAACATGTAATATCCCATGAATTAAACTTAAAGACGCAACCATCACAGGAATGGACCTACCATGCACTTTGTAAATGGTTGTGATTGCCTTTAATGACAGATCGTTTCTTAGTTGCCTCAGAAATGTGCATAATGAGAGAGAATAAAGTTTAATTTGTGCTCGACAGAATCATTTCAAGGAAAACTACTTTGGAGAGCAAGATTGTGCGTCCATAAGAAAACCTTTCCTAAGTTTCCCTTCCTCTCATCTTCTGCTTCTGCCCTTTGGTTAGGTGTGAGCAATAATGACATGCCATTTATTTTCTTTAATCATTGAGATAATGCACTTAACATTATTTATTTAAGCAATAGTACTAAGCACAAAAATAATCAATAAACAATGATACATGTTTTGTTCTATGTAATGCTTTCCTTGTGCTCTATGATTGCTTCTATATATAAATACGATAAAGGGAAAACGGGGAGGAAAGAAAAGAGGCAACGGCCTTGTTAAAAGGTGGTAATTGGTAAAACAATGGTGACTGGTTCATACAATGAATATAGTAACAACAAAGAAAAAGTGACCAATTCATTAAATAGCGGACAGTAACAAACAAACCATGTCCAATTAAGGATATTCGAATTATGGGTAGTGTAGTATAATGAATAGTGAAAGTGTAATCAATTAGAAGCTAATTAAAGGGTAAAGCACACCGTCATCGTCATCAGCCAACCAGTTTGGCAGATTTAAGGAACAAAAGTATAAAAATGATTTTATAGTTGCCAAGTTGCAAATTCTTTAAGTAAACGAATCTTTCTTTAGAACTGTAGTTGGTGCACACAGTCAACGCTCATGCATGAATCCCTTAAAACACCCATTGGCCCCAGGCCTTAGCATGATAATGCCACATTCTCAAATCTCAATATTCCACTTTCTTTTTTCTTTTTTATAATTTTATACATGTTAGATGCACTTTTGTTTTAATACAAACTTAATTCAATACATGTATTACACTCAATTTCTTGGTCAATATTGTTATCATTTCACTATACTAATGAATGAATGTTTTAATATCCTCACCAACAACATATCCAACATATCAGATTATCTGTGCGGCTCACGTGTACTCTTTCTTCCAAAACACAAGCAACAGCATCTTTCCAACTCTGAAGGTTGTGCTTTTTGAAAGAAATATTACTCGTAAGCGGAACGTACAATCTAATTTAACGGTTCAAGTATAATTGTCTGTGCTCATATGATAACAATGGTTGTCATCTCAACTATCAACATTAAATTTTGGATGACAATTTAACGAAAGGACCAACATTAAAACATGTTGAAAATTTTGAAGACTAAATTGTTTAATTTAAAATTAAGAAAACCAAATTATTACAATTAAAAAATTAGAATAATCAAAAGTGTAATTATATCTAAATCATCACTTTAAAATTTTTCTAATGCACCAACGTATTAAAAATTTGACTATTTTTTTTTATGCACTCTAATATTTCGTGTTTTTCTAAGATAAAAATTATTGATTGTTTTTGCTAAGTTCCCGGGGAATGCATAATTCTTTTCTAATTTTTAAATAAAATAAATTAACGCACGTTAAATCATGTCATGCTAGATTGCTAGTATATATATAACACATTATTAGTGCATCCAACTGATTTTTTTTTCTAAATTTTCTTTTCATTTGTTGTTTGCATAAGTTTTATTTATTAGAGATCTGTATTCTTGAAGTGAATGATATTTATCATATGATCAAAACGGCGTGGTATTGAATCTTGTATATTTTTCTTTCACCCCAACTATAAAGGGAAACGACAGGAAGTGTATATAAAAGGAATTATGAATGGTAGAGAAGTATTTTATATATAGTATTCATATAAAGCCTAGCTACTTCGCATCCGGAGGCTGATAACCCGGAAGCTGATCTCAATGAGTTGTCAAACTTGTAAGCACATGCCTTTATTTAATTCCGTTTCTTAAATAGAAACTACGAAATCTTGTCCTCTCAACTATTTCTGGATATCAGAGAAAACCAATATGGTTTTAGTTCAATTTACAAATGAAATCATAAAAATCAGTAGTAACTTGTTTTGTTTTCTTATTGGAAGCAAATTCATGTGCTGGATCCAAAATTAGTCAACTAATTGGATTGCCATTTACTCAAGGCCGCTTTCTGGGTAATTTCCCATAATGATATCTATTGATATTGTCATAAACCTCAGGGGTCAAAAAAAAAACACAGCCGCACCTGATTCTTACTGACGGTTGGTGTAGAAAACATAACATTAACTCGTGCAGCTTGTCATTAATCGTCTAAAAGGTCCAATTTTTGGTGCTGATTTTCTATAACTTCAAAATTGATTATCAAAGGATCCCATATATTAATATATTGTTTAGTGGGTCTGGATGCTTTGTGATGCTGACCTTTTGGCAAAGTAAATGGAGGGGCCATTGATGAAGCATAAAGATTGGACTCATCTGTATTAACAGGCAATGACAGTAAGATTCACTGCCCGTCCTCCTCACTTGCACTGCTACCTTCGACAAATCTACCTCTTCTTTCTTGCTTGCTTTATTAAACCTTATAAATACTCTGCCTCCACATTATTGCCAGGAAGACCTTGAGGAGGATACTAGTTCCCTTGGCGCTGACCCATTACAGCACCTATCTCAAATTCATAAATCCTGCCTTTTTTCTACGGCTGCCTTCCTGGCATATCCACGGCATTGAATCTCCCACTCCCATATGTCTCCTCAAGCCACACTGCATCTTTCAAGCTCCTTTATCGTTTAATTTATCTCCATATTCATCTATCCTCCTTTATCGCTTCACCTGTTATTTAGTATTGTCCGTACATATCTACCAAATAAATAGAAACAAGAGAATCATGTAAACTATTCGGTTGAGCGATTCTTTCAATGGCAGCCAAGTAACTTTCTGCAGAAACTCAAGAAAGTCGATTTTCTTGAGTGTTAGCTCATCCTCCGAAAGTCATTGAACAAGAAGCCTATAGATTGGCTTGGCCTTTTGGTACGTAGGCAAAAGCGATGGAAGAAACATTTGTACCTTTTGAAGGAATCAAGAATGACCTCAGAGGAAGGTTAATGTGCTACAAGCAAGATTGGACTGGCGGAATCAGAGCAGGCTTAAGGTATATGCTCAAATTGTTTACCCAACGCCAATGGTGATCTATGTTGTTAGATTGTAATGTTTCTAAAGCTTCAACCAGAGGTAACTGAGATAACTATCACACTTGTTTCTCTTTACAGGATTTTGGCCCCCACCACATATATATTTTTTGCTTCCGCAATACCTGTCATTTCATTTGGTGAACAACTGGAGCGAAATACTGGTAGACCACACTCTTTTATGTTCCTTCCAATCGTTGGCCTTTTTTCTTTTTGCATTAATCTTGTTTTCCAAAAAGATATGGAAAATGAAAGAACTCTGATAAATTAGCATATTACAACAATCAAAAGCCTGATGACAAGTACCTGTTGCTTCCAGATGGAGTTCTTACAGCTGTTCAAACCCTGGTATCCACTTCAATTTGTGGCATTATTCACTCCATAATTGGGGGTCAACCTTTGCTGATTTTAGGAGTTGCAGAGCCTACCGTGATCATGTACACATTCATGTTCAATTTTGCTAAAGAGAGACCAGATTTGGGTCGCAATCTGTTTCTAGCATGGAGTGGATGGTGAATGAGTTCTTCTTTTTTCTTCTAGTTTTCTTTGTTTTATGTTATTGGACTGTCTACCATGATGTGGTTTGTAATTTGATTTTATAGGGTATGCGTCTGGACTGCACTGTTGTTATTCTTGCTGGCCGTCTTAGGAGCTTGCTCCATTATCAACAGGTTTACCCGTATTGCAGGGGAGTTGTTTGGCCTGCTCATTGCCATGCTCTTCATGCAGCAAGCTATCAAAGTAATAGTAGTTATCAAAACTCGACCTTTGTTCTATTAACAATGCTATTACTCAATTTTACTTGTTCACGTGATATATTTTGGACTTATGATCTCAGTTCTGATGCACTAGGGCCAAACTTATTTAATATCCTATTGAAAATCAAATTTTGGTTTATTTTGTCCAGGGACTTGTGGATGAGTTTAGCACACCAGAGCGAGAGAATCCAAAATCAATTGAGTTTATACCTTCATGGAGGTTTGCTAATGGGATGTTTGCTTTAGTCCTTTCGTTTGGCCTTCTCCTCACTGCACTAAGAAGCAGAAAGGCGAGGTCATGGCGTTATGGTTCTGGTAAGAGTTTATCAGCTGATCAGAAAGTTATACAGTTCAATGGAAATTTTAGCCCCACTCCCACGTAATCATTGGATTCCAATTTCCAAACAAAATAATTTGAGTTCTGTTACAGGTTGGCTTCGCAGCCTAATAGCAGACTATGGTGTGCCGCTTATGGTCCTAGTTTGGACAGGCGTTTCCTACATACCAGCTGGAAATGTTCCACATGGTATCCCAAGGCGCCTCTTCAGCCCAAATCCATGGTCACCTGGTGCATACGATAATTGGACTGTTATTAAGGCATGTAAATTACAAGTTGGCTGATTTGTCCACAATTTATTAACTAGATAGCCTCAAAAGAAATGATCGTCCTGAATTGTTCTAACAGGATATGGTCCATGTTCCTATTTCCTACATAATCGGAGCATTTATTCCAGCAACCATGATTGCAGTACTTTATTACTTTGACCATAGTGTGGCATCCCAACTTGCCCAGCAGAAAGAGTTCAATTTAAGAAAGCCATCTTCTTACCATTACGACTTGCTCCTTTTGGGGTTTTTGGTAAGCAGTTTCTTCATGCTCCTTCGTAGCTTCTTCTTCACTGTTCCTATTTTTTTCATTTTGTGATGGTAAATTTCATCTTTCCGGATGGCAGACCTTAATGTGTGGCCTTATTGGAATCCCTCCCTCAAATGGTGTCATACCACAGTCACCAATGCATACCAAGAGTCTGGCAACTCTTAAACAACAGGTAAATTAAGTTCTATGGTGTAGGAAGAGCAGGCGACTTTGTCTTTTATTATTTTAATGGATTTCTGACTTAGTAATTTGATCATGTCTCTCTAAAATTGAGAACTTGTGGTACAGCTACTTCGTAACAGACTGGTGGCAACAGCACGAAGAAGTATTGGAAAGAATGCTAGTTTAGGACAATTATATGGCAATATGCAAGAAGCCTACCATCAAATGCAGACGCCTTTAGTTTACCAGGACCCCTCGGCTCGAGTAAGTCTGTTAAATCTGCTTTAATTTTAGTTGAATAACATGTGCTCAATTTATCAAAGAACAAATAAAAAAAATAAAATTATTGCTTTAATCATATTTGTTTGCAATGACAATACCTGATTAGATAACTTCAGTATTCGTGATTAAGTACAATTTGGCCATGGGAAGCCTTATAACCTGTACCATCAAAATCTGATATGTTGCTATTATATCAACTATAAAAATCAGGTACAGGGACTAAAAGAATTAAAAGAATCTACCATCCAAGCAGCTACCAGTATGGGACACATGGATGCCCCAGTAGATGAGACCATGTTTGATGTTGACAAAGAAATAGACGACCTGTTGCCTGTTGAGGTGAAGGAACAGCGCCTCAGTAACTTGCTTCAAGCAACAATGGTGGGAGGGTGCGTTGCAGCCATGCCTTTCCTCAAGAAGATTCCAACCTCAGTTCTTTGGGGCTACTTTGCCTTCATGGCAATTGAGAGTTTACCGGGTAACCAGTTCTGGGAGAGGATCCTGTTACTCTTCACTGCTCCTAGCAGAAGATACAAGTAAATAAACATCCTATATCTTTCATTAGGGGAAAAAGAAAAATCCCTTTTCTTTTAACTGCCTAATGTTCATGCTTCTACTTCACGCCTAAGATGACTGACTAATTTCCTCTTCTTGCAGGGTCCTTGAGGATTACCATGCTACTTTTGTGGAAACAGTCCCTTTCAAGACAACTGCAATATTCACCATTTTCCAAACAGTTTATCTGCTTGGATGTTTTGGACTAACTTGGGTTCCAATTGCCGGGGTTATGTTTCCTTTGCTGATCATGCTCTTAGTTCCAGTAAGGCAGTATTTTCTCCCCAAATTTTTCAAAGGGGCTCACCTTCAAGACTTGGATGCAGCAGAGTACGAGGAGCAACCTGCTTTACCATTCAACCTTGCAACAGTAAGATTTCTTGTCCAAATTTTTCTGAATCATTGTTCTATTTTTGTGCTTATACATATACTTCATACTCCTTTCCTGTCTCCTGTCCTAGCAGCAATCAGAGTTTGGAGCTAATGCTTCTCAAATTGGGGAAGGCGAGATCCTAGATGAAGTTATCACCCGAAGCCGTGGCGAGTTTAGGCACACTAGCAGTCCAAAGATCACAAGCTCCACTCCCACTCCAGCAAAAGATCCTAGAAGCCACCAGAGTCCACGTCTCTCATTTAGTTCTCGCGCGGGTGAGCTTATAACTGAGCAAAGTCCTAAGTCTGGTGCAAGAGGTTCCTACAGTCCAAAGACCAGAGAAGTGAAATTATCAAATCTGGGAAAAAGTCCTCTTAACCCAGATTCGAAACAGCAGGACAAGCAATAAAGGAAGAAGATTGCAGTAGCTTTGATCCCTGAAGACGCTTGAGGAGGCTTATTTATTGCTTCATATCCATTTTAGTTTGTTATTTTGCTTGGCATGCATGGTTGTAAGTTGTAAAGTCTTTTCCATATGCAATAGGAGATTTGTAAACTAAGTGTGACGCTTTCCTATGATAACTATACTAATGAATGTCATTCTATTTGTGCAAATGTATATTGTTAGCTCCAATTTTTCACACCTTAAAATTATAAATTGTTTAATGATATCTTATAAAATTATAAAAAATACAAAATATAACTTATGTTACACTAATTTAATTTTTATGATATATTGTATAGATAAGTCAAATGTGAAAAAGGCATACAAGTTGATATGCAATCTACTATTAAAAAGTCAAACAAAGCTATTCTTGTAAAATGAAGACAGCACCATAGATAAAATTTTAAAAGAGCTTCAGAAAAAAGATGAAATGGAAAGTAATGAATGAAGCTAACATGCATTAAATAAAAATCTTGTAAGGCTTGGAAGAGAAGCTATTCGCAGGTTCCAAAGTGCTATTATCTGCTGGCACGCATTTTTATCTCACTTGAGAAGGAAACTAATTTATTCGAACAAGCAAAATAGTGCATAGAAGGTGTATTCGCTGCACAAAAGAAATAAGAGGTTCCTCACACAAGAGCTTGAAGTTACACAAAGCTACAGCAGTCTACTCCAAAAGCAAAAGAAGGTGGAAAAGCATACCAAATTTTCGTTAAGAAAATAGCAAGAGGGGGTGAATTGGTGTTTTCAAAATTTTCATATATCATCAAAGCCCTTGTTTTAATAGAATATTCTGTATTGTTTGAGTTTCCTATTAGCTTGAAAAAGTAATTCATATGGGTGTATTCAACAAATGGATGCTTCTTTGTTGTTTGGACTTTGAAGCCATATATTAAGCACTATACTCCTGAACTCCTCGCTTACTAATTAGTCATAAAATTCTCAAAGCATCTTTAAGACTGCCACCAATAATTGGTGCACTGGTCGAAAGGATGGTACAAAGTCCTGTCTATTCATTGCGATTCCAATGGACTAGTATCATTTATCTCTTAACACAGGTGAGGTCAAGTGATGAGTCCTGTTATTTGGTGATAGTGTCGTGAGGTTAAGAAGATTCATCCTCTTATCTTATTGGTGGTCAACATTGTTATTATTACAAACATGAAAACAAGAGCGCACTCGGCAATGGAGTTTACTCGAAAAGGAGCTTTTGAAATAGCAGTGAACAGAAGTTCTTTCTCACCTCCCATTCAAATGAAAAGAAGACGTGGGCTCCCATTCCCCGTCTCCCACCTTCTGAATTGCAGAAAGTAAGCGTGAATGAGGGAATAGCGGTATGGTTTCGTTTTCCCATACGGTGGCTGTGGCATTCATTCATATATTATTGTTTAAGGAGCTTCCATCTCCGTCAAATGACTCCAAGATCTCTGCCATTGAGTATAATTAATTAAGCGAAAAGCTCAAAAGTAATGACTTAACATCAGCTTTGGAATATGTCCAAAAAGAAAATAGAAGTGGCCGGGTTTAGGTAATCGATGAGGGTGAGGAAACCAGAATGAGATGATTCAAGATTTGACACAGGAGTTGACCATGACACCACTATGAGCGGCTTTGCGCAGAATGTGAGCAATCATTTGAAAGTGAGCTTGTCAAAATTCATGGCCGCACAGGTGTCGCCATCCTATTCATCAACTCCAAATTAAAACCCTCAACTATTAGTCACTGGTTATAAGGTAAAAACCAAGTTACAGAAAAACTGATAAGATTGAAATTTCACATATGCTTTCTTGTCTTATACACCAACTCAAAAAGAACCACACACTGGCCACTAAGCAATCTCACCCACAAAGATTAAAGCCCCATCTGTCAGTGAGGAGGTTAGCTAACAAAATGTGCTTTTTTGGATGCAAATTTCTATCGTTCTCTTGTCTTGTAGTAAGAGTAAATTCATGTTCCAAGAGCTAATTTGGATGGTGCCGACATTATTAATATTGTTTAGTTTATTAGATAATTAACAATTTTCACATAATATGTGACATATACCATGAACAAATGTTTTTCTATGACGATATCATTTATATTTATTAAAAATTTGATAATTAATTGAGATCCATATCTAAATGAGAACACGATGACTCAGATAGATTTAAGTGGTGATGCGATCGACTAAAAAGGAGTTGGAAGATGGGCATGTCGATCATGCATACAAACTAGTCCTAAAAAGTCTTAAACTCATTAATCACAGTTTCATTCTGTGGCTGTTCACAGTTGACCTACTCATATATGGAGAATACAGTCTGAATTCTTTCAAGTCTTATCACCTCCCACGCCTGCGTGGACTACAGCTTCTTTCCTATTCCATGTTATAGACAAAGATGCTACACAAACCTAATCAAACATCATATCATACAGAAACCACCTTTATTTCCTTTTTATTACTTATTTCATAACTCATGAATCATGACACACTTTAGTTTTTGACAAAAAAAGTAAGTATTGGCTAATTGGTTTTATGGTGGAAATATATGATTATTTTACATGGATTCATTTGACATTTAGACCAATAGTTAATGGAATGCTGCCTTTTAACATGTGAGCCTTGTAAATAGACTGTTTGTACTTTATAATGGACAAAACAACCTATTGAAAAGAGGGTACAGTGAGAGATCACTACGCTCATTAATGTATGTGTTTTAGTTACCCCATTGCATCTATAATATGACTTCAAATCATGAATTTCTCTGTGGTTCTAAATATTTATGTTCATCACTAATTTACATATATAAAAATATTATATTGAACATCTTATATGCTATTATTCATTATTTGATTATGATGATTAAACAATAAAAAAGTAAGTTAAGTTATAATGTTAAAATTATATTATGTGCGTTATATTTAAATTTTAAATAAGATAAAATGAGCCCCACAATGCATTAATAATTTTATTTTATTGAAAATTTATACATAATTTATATCTATTATATATTATATAAATGACATGGCACTAATTTTTAACTTTCTAAATGTTGGTGAGTGATAAAAGAGTAATGATACTCATATAATATTTGTGTGTATATCTTTTTTATACTACATTTTTAACTATTGATATAGTATAAAATAATGATGATGATAAATTATAGTAAATGATAGATAATAATAAAATAATAAATATAAAAAGAGGTGTAAAAGTTATAGAAGAAAAAGTAGTGTATAGGTATCGTTAATCATAACAAAATAAAATAATATTATTTGAATATCATATTTTTTGTATATTATATGTATAATTATTTTAATCATTAATATATTATAAGAATGATAATAAATAATAAATATGAAAAGAAATATAAAAGTAATGTAAAAAAATATAGTTTACATTACTCACAAAATATGGAGGCTTTTCAATGTGCATCGTTGTGCAGGCTGGTGGTGTTTTTATTTTTGTTTTTTTAATGGTTTGGTGGAGAATGGAGATGCTTCCTCTGTCTAAAGTTGTTCCTTTAATCACCCATTTACAGCGATACCATTTACATGGGCCGACATCCTGGATTCCAATCCAGTTAAGGATCCCTTGAAAGTTGTTCTCTCCCGGCCCATAGCAACAAAGATCAAATCTTGCTTAACAATTAACTTAATTGGTAGGATTGGGATTAAATTGCAATTAGTGTGAACAATTCATAATCTTGGGTTTATCTTGGAACCAGTTTGTTCCTAAAAGATTTATCAATAAAATATAAACATATATATATATGGTTCAAGAGATGGAATGCTGTCGTTAACTTAATGCAAATTTTATATTGGAGACTTGATGAGATGCAGTTTGTACATGTATCTACCATCAAACGTTAGAAGAGTGGAGTTTTGGCATCGACTGCCGCTTATAAAATTCTTTCTTTTTTTTCAACCGTGGAATCTTCTCTCTTTTTAAAGTAACATTCTAAAATAAAAGACGCTTTATAGTTTTTTTCCCTTGTATTAATTATTCAATGAAATAAAAAATAATTAAGTTGTTTTATGGTGTTTTTGGATATTTTATGTTATCTAAAAAATAACTTAAAATAAAAAAAAAATTTATATAAATGATGACACTATAGTTTAAACCTAAAGTATACTGTAAAGTGTAAACTACCCATCCATTACAAGTACTAATTATTTCTTTAAAAACGAGACATATATTTGAATAGACTGGTTGATTAATTAATGAATACTACACATGATATAAGAAATCTATAATATTTATTGCTTATTGTTTGTCGTGTTAATGCGATAAATTAAGGGAATAAAAATAAATTTTTAAAGTGAACAGAAGTGATTGGTGAAGATTGTTAAAAAAACTTGGTTGGTGAGCGGCTAAAAACCGAGGGAGCAATACCCCGTAAGCAAAGCAGTTTCAGAAAGAATCCGTGAGACAAAGGGCCCTACAGATTTGGTAACCACCAAACGTCAGCTTCCCTATTTCCCAATTCCCAAACTATCCCACTAGTGTAGTGCCCACAGATTCAATTTTTTTGTAGAATTACTTAATAAATTTTCTTGATGCTTTCTTGTTTGTCGTAAGACAGTAATTAAATATATATATATATAAAGTCCAAAATTCGAGTGGCAAGGTAGGAAGTCATCGTTGCGGAATTGAAGGTAATTGGATTGCAGAAATTAATTAAATAAAACAAATTGCATGATTATTAATTAATTAATTATTGCAAATGATGAATTAGATTAGAGAGGCAGTTTGAGGTCGAGTCCATCTCCATCGTGTTGGTGTGGTTCCTTGGGAATACTCAGTGGCGGTCTTCTGTACTCAATCTGGGTAGTAAAATCCTGCCATTCAAAGGAGGGCACCCAGGCGCTGATCCTTTGCTTCTTCCGCGACTCCTCCAGCAATTCCTTTCGGAAGCTCCGCAGCAGCGAGTAAAATTTCTCCATCTTCATTTCTTCTTCTTCTTCGTCACTTTCTGACCCCTTTCTCTCATCCTCCTTCTCCATGACATCAGATCCAAATCTTGAGCCTTCAAATTCAAACTTGTACGTGCCTTTTATATGGGAAGGGAGGGCATAACAATAAATTCCCCCCCGTTAGTAAATCATCTTGATTACGTAGCTGGAATGTAAGAATCAATTCTATTCAACTCACCTAACGAGTTGGTTTGATGACGTAGGCACCTTGACGTCACTACCATGGTGATTCGACCTGATCTAGACCGCTATAGAATATTAATGGACACGTGTTCCGGGTGACAACAATATACTGGGTTTTTCTCATCTCTCCACCACATTTCTCTGCCAAACTTAGACCCGCTACCTAACTTGGCTTCCACCCATAATCATTCATTCTTTTCTACCATAACGGTGTATTTTGTTCATTCACACCTCAGTTTTGTTTTGGTTAAAAAAATTTCTACCCTTCAAATCTTCAAATGTTTAGGGTATTTGAGACCTTTTCACTTTAATTTTTACTCTCATTATTTTAAAATATTTAACGTTTAAAATAATAACATAAAAATTAAAAAATTTTAATTATAATAAAAAATAATTATATTAAATTAAATTATTTTTATTAAAATCAGTTTAAATTTTTATTATTATATAATAAATAAGAATAAATAATTAAAATAAATAATTTATTGATAATGTAAAATAATAAATAATTTAAAATAAATTATAACTACCAAAACGACTATTATTTTAAAAGGAAAAGAGTAGTTGTCATTGCAATCTCATTCTTAATTTATTAATTATAATATATTACCCTAACTTATCATAATTTAGTCAAATTATTCCTTACTATTTAATTGAATGTTAAAGTTAACATTTTTTAATTAATATAGGCTAGTTATTTAATTAAAAAAACTTGATATAAATAAATTAATAATAATTTATTATGTAAAATAATACAAATATCTTATAATTAAATGAAGATGTTTTTTATTTAATATTATTTAATATGAATTAAAAATGTTTTTGATTTAAGAATTTAATTTTGTTTGTTATTATTTTTTCTAATTTTACATGTTTTTATTTTAAAATTATAGTTTTCCTTGTATTTAGAATATGTGTAATTTTCTGCTAACCTCCAAATGTCCATGAAATATGAAGAGGATGAAGGAATAAGAAGGAGAAAGAGTTGAGAACCTGAGTATTTTTTTAAAAAATTGCATGTAAGTGATGCAAGGAAAGAATAAGAGATTTGTGATAAGATTATTGGTTGAATGTATTAAGAAAAAAAAGAAAAATATGAATAAAAGTCAAAAATAATTGAATTTATTTTTAAGATATTTGTGTCATTTTATATAATATTTATTTTTTGTTTCTTTCAAGTTTTTTCAATTACATAATTAACTATTTTATATTAACTAAAATTGTTAACTTTAACACTCAATTAAATGATAGAGGATAATTTGACTAAATGATATAGTTTAAGGTGCAATGTGATACAATTAATAAATTAAAGAAGAGATTACAATAATAACTAAAAATTAAGATACAAAAATACAAAATCTCCTTAAACATAATAGTTACTTTTGAGTTTTTCATTTTTAAAATACGTTTGTTTTTAATTGTAATTTTTTTCAATTAATTTTTGTTGATATAATTTAGGAATAGTAATAATGATCATTTTATTCCTTTTTCTAATTATGAGTTATTCTAGTTAATAATATAATTATAATAAAATCTGTCAATTTATTATCGAAATAATGATTTGAATAAAATTTTAAAAATATCATCTTACATTTTGAAAATATCTTTTCCTAATTTTGTAAAATTTGTAAGGATGTGAACCTTCATTTTCTTACAAGATGAAAACTACCGTAGAAATCATACCAAAACATTTTTATAGTTATTTTTTCTCTTCCTTAAAAATTAAAAATTAAAAAAAAACGATAAAAACAATCACACCCAAACTCTTCATAACAGCAAACCATCTCCATTTTCACAAGCTACTACCACATTGGTATTCTAGGAC
>JASKGM010043322.1:0-21887 GCA_034509205.1 Ceratonia siliqua
ACTCTTCCCAATGTTCACTTCCAATTCGTTTTCCAGACTTTAAGTGGAATTTCATATTCCCCTAATGTCCTGCCATTCCCAAGTTCGAGGTCATATATCTCAACTTACCCTAATATTCCGAACTACGTTGACCTTGATCCCTTTCGGGGTATGTAGGCACTTACTTGGTAAGGCAGGTCTAGTTATTTATTTTTTCCATTTTGTCCATTACTTTATTAATAAAAAGGGGGTAATTTCAAATAAATTAAAATCATTAAGCACAAACGATTTAGGGTAACCGTCCTTAGGGACGGGCGTTGTAGGGTGCCTAACACCTTCCCTACGCGTAATTAGACTCCCGAATCCTTCCTCTGGTTGCAAGGGCCAGTTTTCCTTTCTTTTTTTTAGGATCCCAATTATCCTTCTAATTAATTGGTGGCGACTCCTATTTTCTCTGCGTTTTTCCTTACGCGCCCCAAAGTCATAAAGCGATGGCTTTTCACCGGCCGTCACGTTGTGATAGTCATATATGGCAGTTTTACTAAGCGCCGGAGGCATGTCATTGATGGCAAAATGGGTGCAGAAGCATAGACATAAACACAAACACAAACATATATAAGACATGCACATCTTTATTTTTTAAGTATACTAGCTTCATTAGCTAATTTTGTAGATTACCATCTTAATGAACATTTTCAAAAGGTCTTCAAGATTACATTTGAAAATCCATAAATTCTGTTTAGAGAGAACAATCATCAAGAGATTAACATGTTTTTGTCTTAACTGATGCTGCAACTTTCATTTATTTTGCCATGATATCAAATATGAAGTTACATATTTAATTTGATCTTAGTTTTGTGCCTTTAAAGAGTATTTGGGAGCGTCATGTATAGTTGCAGCAGCATCATTTTGAGTTCAGTGAAAAACAAATTATATAGCAGGAAACTAGAAGAATATGCTTTCTTATATTTTTTAAAATTTTTATTAATTATTTCATGAACTAGCTAGTTCAATTTCTAACATAAGAACTAACCGGTACATTATGTCTTTCTCACTTGTAATATGATACAAATCTTATAATGTCTAAAGGAAGGAAGATAAGCAAAGGGGATAATGTTGAAGGAATATACCATGACTTGCATAGACTTACAACACCAAATTGCAAGAGATAAGAGGAAGATTTTGATGGAACCAAAACAACGATTGTAGGAAGACAAGTTCAAATTACAAATAAAAATCTCTCTAATCTGGGTTTAGATATAATACCATAGTTACAAAATACATCTTGCCTATTACTGAATCAAAGGTATCTTAATATACTGACCCTAATGGCTACTTTCTTATTGCTACATGTTTTTGGGAAAAGGCCTGCTATCTCGAGATACACGTCCTTTCCTCATAGTATCCTACATGGCTAAGCTCTGTGCCCACGTGTGTCATCATGTGTGCCCTTTAAGGTTGAGCTCAAGAAATTGGTTCTACAACTGCATAATGTTCTCCTAGGTAGGTGGCTTCTTCCTCTGGCAAGTGCTTCCATTGTACTAAGTCTTCCATCATGCAACGGTTGCCTTGTCTTATCCACCTAAAATCTTTGACTGCAATGGGTTCTAGCTCAAAGTATCCTCATTAAAAATTGGTGGGGAAGTGCAGTGCATGATTTCATTGGTACCCAATCGATGCCTAAGGCACGAGACGTGTAAGATTGGATGGATTCGAGTTTGCTCGGGAAATGCCAGCCTATATGCCATACTCCTAATTTTCTCTGTTACTTGATATGGGTCGAAATACTTGTTTGTTAATTTTGAACTTGCCCATTTAAGCACCATTCACTACCAAAAGGGCTGTAATTTTAAGAATACCCAGTCATTGACTTCAAAGGATTCATTCTAGCGGTGGGCATCTGCCTATTGCTTTATTTAACCTCCTGGACCAGCTATGTGCCTAGAGTGTGGTGGGTAATCACTGGTGGTTCTCGTCTGTATAATGCTTAGAGCGAGGTCATCTCTATTGCTTGATGGAAGGTGGTATTGTACCATAGTTCAGGCCATGACAAACACTTGCTTCATCTTTTTGGTGTATGTGCAAATATGCATCGATGATATTGTTGCAAGTTATGATAAACAACTTTGGTATACTCGTCAGTCTTTCGGTGGTATGCAGATGACATATTGAACTTGGTTCCTTGAAATTGAAAGAATTGTCTCTAAAATTGGCTTATAAAGAGGGGTCCTCGGTCACTTACAATCATGCGTGGTGTTCCAAGGAGACAAACCACTCTGTCAACGTATACCTCAATGACTTTTTTGGCCATAAAAGGGTGAGTTATGCTGATGAAGTGCTCGTATTTGGTGATACGATCCACCATGATTTGAATGCTATTAAACCCTTGAGAATTCAGTAATCCTTCAATGAAGTCCATCGTATATCTTCCCATACTTGTGATGGTATAGAGAGGGGCTATAAGAGGCCCACTAGTGACTTTAACTCTGCCTTATTCCTTTGGTATACTTCGCATTTGAAGATATATTTGGTTACATCACTCTTTAAGTGATTCCTGTTAGATGCCTAAGCTATGCATTTCCATGTCCTAAGCACTTCTACCTCTATTTTTGTATCATGAAATTCCTAGAGTATGTTTTTCTTCAATGGGAACTTTGGTGGAATCACTATTTACCCCTTGAATAATAATATGCCGTCCCTCCATTTGTAGTGGGTTGAATCTTCCTCACCGTTATGCATATGTTCCTTCATGATCATCATGAATTGAATTATAATCAAATTTCTTTAGGTCGTTTACCAATGTCAATAATTGATGATTATACAATTCGAACAACTCAATTCAAATAAATTTATTTTTTATTAAAAAATTAATATTATAAAATACATAAAATAATATATACATATATATATATATATATATATATTAATGATTGGGCCTAGGGGTTCTCGACAGTCTCTTTTTTAAGTTCGTCCCAAAGGTGAAACTAAGGTTCAGATATGGCCCAAAAAACATTAGGTTAATTTTTCTTAGAAAGCAAGCCAGTCGCATTATTGTCTTTACCTGGCTGGTATGCAAATTCATATTCATATCCTAGGAGTTTCAATACCCATTTATGTTGTTTCGGCGTTACCACCCTCTGGTCCATGAAGAATTTTAAGCTTCGTTGGTCCGTTATAATTTTGAATTTTCATCCAAGTAGATAGGGTCTTCAGCATCGAACAGCCTCTATAATGGCTAGCATTTCTTTTTAGTAGATTGGCCATGCTCGTTTCCTTGGACCCAGTGATTTGCTGAGGAAGGCCACTGGTCAGCCTTGTTGAGACAACACCGGACCTATACCAGCATCAGAGGCATCTGTCTTGACCACAAACATGTCTTCAAAGTTTGGAATTTCTAGTACCAGCGTTGTAGTCATAGATATCTTAAGTTTTTCGAATGCACATTGAGCTTCTTGGTTCCATTGAAAGTTCTCTTTTTTAAGCATCTGTGTCAAGGGGCTGTAATTTTTTCATAATCTCATACAAATTTGTGATAGTATCCCGTCAGGCCTAGGAATCCCTGAAGCTCTGTTATATTGCTAGGTATCTTTTAGTTTGTTAGGGCTGCCACCTTTTCTTCATTGACCTGCACTCCTTGTTTTGATAAAACGTGCCCCAAGTAGTCAACGTATTCTTGCTCAAAGGCTCACTTAGAACGTTTGAGAAAGAATTGTTGTTCCTTTAAGACTTTGAATACAATTCTTATCCGTTGTAGAAGTAACTCCCATGTGTGGCTATATATAAGTATATCGTCAAAGAATACTAGCACACATCAGTTTAGAAGATGCTATTCATAATGCTTGAAAGGTCAAAGGCACATTACACAAGTCGAAGGCATGACGAGATACTCATAGTGCCTGTTGTTTGTTCTGATTGCCGTCTTTGGAATATCCGCAAAGTGGAGGTATATTTGGTGATAGCCTTCCCATAGGTCGAGCTTGGTGAAGTATTGGGCTTCATGGAGCTTTTCGATCATGTCGTTGGTGGTAAGAATCAAAAATCATTTCTTAATGATGGCTTCATTGAGTGCACTGTAATCGGTACAAAATCTTCAAAAGCTTTCTTTTTTCTTTACGAGTAGGATTAGCGAGGAGAATGGGTTGTGGCTAGGTTGTATGGTTCCATTGTTTAGCATGGTTTCTACTTGCTGTTCAATTTCTTCCTTTTAAAAGTGTACATACCTGTATGGACACACTTTGATAGTCGTTGTCCCTTCTTTTAACACAATACAGTCGTCAATTTCCCTTGATAGACATAGGGAATGTGGTTCCTTAAATAGTGTTGTAAACTCTAGAAGCAAGCTTGCTACTATCTTTGATAATGGTGTTTAATTAGTACCTTCTCCCTTACTTTTGTCTCAGACTATTATGGCAAATAGATCACCTCCCTCATCTACTTCTTTCTTGATGACTTGTAGGGAAATTACCCTGACGGCCATCTCTTCTTGCCCTAAAGCATTTGGACGTCTCTTTGCTAATTAAATAGCATAGTCAGCTTGGACCAGTTGCATAAGATAGGCCTAACTTTCTCAACCATTGAACTCCTAATGCTACTTCTAAACCTTGCAGAGGTAATGAAAATAGGGCACATTCTTATACCTCTAATTTCTATTGGCACATTCTTATACCTCTAATTTCACCTTAACTGGCATCCATCGTTGATATTGACTAAGATTTCTGTGTATGTTATCGGTAAATGAAGCAGTTAAGCAATTTGGTATAATTCAAAATTGTGGCTCAAGCCACTATTGACCAAGATTGAGATCAATTATTTGCCAAAAAGCGCTAAAAGTTTCATGGTTATGTGCCCTTTCCATCTCAAGAAAACATGAAAGGTAATTTTTACTTGTTCTTCTGCTTGGTCTTGCTCCTTGATGTCGCCCATAGCCTCGGTACCCTTAGGGTGGTCTTCTTCGTCTGCTCTATTTCCATCAATGACAAACAGATATGGAGTTTTACATTTATTACCTTGTGTGAATCGCTCATTACAGTTAAAACTTTGCCTATTTTCCCTTTTTTTCTTCATTTAATCCAAGGATAAATGTTTCACATTTGAACCAGTGTCCTATTTTTGTGTGTTCATTGCTGCCATCATTGTCTGAGTTGGTGAGTTTAGAACTATCTTTGCTAGTGGTAATCCATTATGAGTTAACTGCTCTTCTTTCATCCATACAACGACAATCGCTTCCCTTAATGTCCAGGGTTTGGCCATGCATAATTCATTAGCGATTTCATCATGGAGGCCTCCAAGAAAAGAGCCAACTAACACCGATTAAGGCTATTCGGCTACTTTGTTCACTAACCTTTCAAACTCTCTTTGATAGTCACGTAGTGATAAGTGTACAAAAGAGCATTCTACATACCTTATTATTGAGCTAAATATGCTATAATTTAAGAGAAATCATAAAACTTAATGTGTTTTCCTATACTTGGCATTGATTCTCCATTATCAACCTTTAAGCATGTTTATATTTTATATTTGAAAAAATGAGGATTTAACTCTATATTTGATTTTGGGATATTTAAGGCTTTTCATTGTTATATGTTCCCATTAGGGATTTGGAGCTATAATTCCTAATTGTGTAATGGTTGAGTTGAAATATGAACCAAAGTGTTAAATCCAATCAATGAAAGCTCAAAGCTTTGCTACTTCTTTACCCGTATTTCACTTCCATTTAGTTGCACAATTTAGATAAGTCTTGTTACTTACTTGTTTTCTTATCGATTATTCATTGTTACTTTCATTAAGTGATATTCTTGAACTATTTCCTTCATCTCCCTATGGATCGACACCCCATTATATACTGTGATAACCATGTAGTATTTTTAGGCATAATCAAATTTTAGCGTCGTTGCCAGGGAGTACGATTTAAGAAGCAAACAAGGCGTACTTCATTCAACAATCCAAAAAGGCGGTAACGTTGTTCCTTCTTTTTCATTGTTGAATAGTTATGTTTGTGTTATTTTCATATTCTTTATACTCTTTATTCTTTATTCTTTTTTTTCCTTGCATGCATAAATATAGAGACACCTTAGGTAGATTTGTCCCTAGGTCAGAAGTAGAGGTAGAGTCTAGTTCCTTCAACCCCATTTTTGCACTTCATCTAACCTATAAGAAATTGGTGAAAGTGTAGATCAACCCCATATATGCCTTCAGGACTATCTTCCTCCTACACGTACAGCCACACCATCATGTATTATGTTCCCAGCCAACACTCTCCAAGTCAATTACAAATCGGGGAAGATGCAATTACTTCCTAGCTTTCATGGGTTAGAGAGTGAGAACTCTTACTTGCACATTAGTGAATTTGAGGATGTAGTTGCAACCTTTCATGGTCAAAACACCACTACTAAAGTAGTGAGTCTTAAGTTCTTCCCTTTTTCTCTAAAAGACAAGGCTAAGAGTTGACTATACTCTTTAAGACTACATTCAATAGGAACTTAGACTGAGATGACTGAGGCATTCTTTAATAAATACCTTCCCCAACATAAGACAAATCTCCACCTTTGCACAAAAAGAGAGTAAGATATTATATCTGGCTTAGGAAATTGATAAATTTTACTACCCTGTGGACTTCCTAATCCTCTACACTCAATCTGTTATTAATACTAACTCTAATATTCCTTTAATTTTAAGAAGACCTTTTCTTGCTACAACTAATGATGTTATACGTTGCAGAAAGGGATTGATGAAGCTTTCTTTTGGGAACATCACATTTGAAGTGAATATTTTCCATGTTGGCAAACAACCAGAACAACAGACCTACATGATAAATTCACTTATTCAAGAAGAAGAAATTTTGACAAGCGATTAGGATCCCCTTAGCTCTTTCTTAATAACTGTGAATCCTTATTCTCTTTAAATTCTGAAGAAGCTATTAATATTTGTAATGCTTTTATTAAATTACAGGATTATCGCATATCACCATTGCAACCAAGACTCGAGGATCTACTAGCTAGGATTAAGAAGCAACAACTTTCTAGTGTGAAAATCCCTCAGCTTGAGCTCAACCCACTACCAAAGACATGCCTATTTAGGCCCAAATGATACCTTTCCTATTATTATTTCTTAGAATTAAGTGACATTCAGGATAAGATGGTCATTCAAGTTTTAAATGAACATAAGTATGCTTTAAGCTGAACCATAGCTGATCTTAAGGGAATTAATGCTTTGATATGTTCACATAAGATTTATTTGGAAGAGGGAGTCAACCCTGGAAGAGACCCTCATCGCAGACTAAACCTCATTATGGAAGAACTAGTTAAAAGTGAGGTAATTAAGCTACTAGATGTGGGTATCATCTACCCAATAGCTGACAGTAAATGGGTTAGTCCTACTCAGGTGATCTCTAAGAAGCTAGGTGTTACTATAGTAGAGAATGTAGTAGGAGAACTAGTTCTTACTAAAATTGTGATCGGGTGGTGTATATGTATTGACTATAGAAAATTGAATGCTACCACCTGAAAAGACCACTTCCCACTACCCTTCATTGAACAAATTTTAGAAAAAGTTACTGGCAACCCATTTTATTGTTTCCTTGGTGGTTATTCTAGCTATTATCAAATTGAGATTGCTTTAGAAAACAAGACAATACCACATGCACATACCTTTTTGAAACTTATGCATTTCAACACATGCCATTTGATTTGTGTAATACCGCTGCTACTTTTCAACGCTGCATGATGAGCATTTTTAGTGATATTGTTGAAAATTACATGGAGGTATTTATGATGATCTGACTGTTTTTGGTGATTCTTTTTACTCTTGTTTGAAAATTTTAAAGAGAATTTTGGCTAGGTGTGAGCAAAAAGGCCTTGTTTTAAATTGGGAGAAGTGCCACTACATGGTACCTTCCATGATTATTTTAGGCCATATTGTCTCTCACAAGGGAATAAAAGTAGACCAATCAAAAATTGAGATTATCTCTAAACTTCTTGCCCCTAAGACAGTTAAAGATGTTAGATCCTTCCTTGGTCATGCTAGTTTTTATAGGAGGTTTATGCAAAAATTTTCTATCTTGTCTAGACCATTGTGTAACCTCCTGGCTAAAGTTATTTTTGAGTGGACCACAACTTGCCAAAAAGCATTTGAATTGTTAATTGGTAAACTCACATCTGCCCCCATTATGCAACCCCCATATTGGACCCTTCCCTTTAAAATTATGTGTGATGCTAATAGCTATGTTGTAGGAGCTGTCCTTGGACGAGAAGGAAAGGTAAACATTTTGTCATTTACTATGCTAATAAGACTTTGAATAGTGCATGTCACAACGTGACGGCCGATGAAAAAATCATTGCTTTATGACTTTGAGGCGCGTAAGGGAAAACACAGAGAAAATGAGAGTCGCCACCAATTAATTGTAAGGATAATTAGGATCCTAAAAAAAGAAGGAAAACTGGCCCTCGGAACTAGAGGAAAGGTTCGGGAGTCTAATTACGCATAGGGAAGGTGTTAGGCACCCTACAACGTCCGTCCCTAAGGACGGTTATCCTAAATCGTTTGTGCTTAATGATTTTAATTTATTTGAAATTACCTCCTTTTATTAATAAAATAATGGACAAAAATAGGAAAAATAAATACCTAGACCTGACTTACCAAGTAAGTGCCTACGTACCCGGGAGGGATCAAGGTCAACGTAGTTCAGAATATTTGGACAAATTGATTAGGTGAGATGTATGATCTCAGACCTGGAAATGTTAGGACTTTAGGGGAGTATAAAATTCCACTTGAAGCTTCAGAAATAAATTAGGTCATTGGAAAGAATATATCTCCACTAAATGCCCGAGAGAGTTGAGACTTTGGGAAAATAAAATTTCACTAAAAGTCTAGAAAGAGAAATAAGCGGGACCTAGGGGAAAATGAACTTCCACTAAAAGTCCGTGAGATTTATGATATCGGGGAGTATATAACTCCACTGAATGCCAAGGAGATTAGGACTTTGGAGAAGTTTAAATTTCTACTAAAAGTCCTTTAAACATTCACAAGTGAAATAAAAATTATGACTTTATTATCCTTAATCAAATATTAATTTACCCAATTTTGTGACAATACTAAAATTAAAAGTATTGGGGTAAGAGTGAAATTACCAAAGGTATTGGGCCCAAAATGTAACTTGTGTAAATAGTGGGTCCAAAATATAATTTAAGCAAATGGAGGGGCCAAAGTATAATTTATGCAAATAAAGGGGCCAAAATATAATTCATATAAATAGAGGGGTCGAAAATATAATTTACACAAATGGAGGGGCCAAAATATAATTTATGTAAATAGAGGGGCCAAAATATAATTTATACAAATTGTGAGGCCAAAAGTAATTCTTAAAAGTATTGGGGTCACAACGTGATTTCTGAAAGAATTGCATCCCAAACGCAATTTTTGAAGAACATTTAAGTCAACACAAGATCATTAAAACTTCATTGAGTCAGAAATGAAATTTTTGAAAAGGAATATCTGAAACTTTCTTAAACATTATTTTAGTTGAGTCCTTGAAACCCAACTTATCTAAATGGGCTTTGGAAAACCAGTTTTATTATTCTAAAAAAATATTGAATTAGGCTCTCGAAGCCCATCTTATCTAAACGGACTTTGGGTTACCCAAAGTAAGGAAATCCACAAGATTGAGTTCATAAGCCATTTTGACTTGTGTTGAAACTCACATCAGAAGCAAATCCCACGTATACTAACTGAGCCTTAACCTAAGATCATCATGCAATGGTATGTATAAATGCAGATTAAATTATCATGCAAAATCAGGTTGGCATGTGACTGATTTAGGATTAAACCATTTTAAGAACAACAGTATGCATAGTATAAACACTCCCCCCTGAAACTATATAAACAAGCATGTGATTTAGAATCGGCAACCCATGAGGACAATCAAGCATAATCCAAGCCATAATCAAGACCAGTTTTGAAACCAACCGTAAAGGTTAACGAATCACGGATTAAATACACACAAGCTCATTGGGTTAGATGTCCTCTAAATCCCAATCAAAATTAATACAGATTAAACGCAGAAGAATCATCCAACTTTAGGTAGTATATACAAGCGCATCTGTAATCAATTCAGAATCAAAAAATTTCACAGAGTAAGACCTGAAATTCGAGTTTTCAAAGCATGAAAATTCTTCCTAGCTTAATTCTCGGACCCTTTTGACTCTTGGCCTCCACTTCTTCAGAATTCCCCTAATTTTGACTTCAAAGACTCTTGGTTTCATCTTTACAATCTCCCTCTCTCAAATTCCAGAAACTCCCCTAAAACCTTCAAGTTCTTGGTTTCGTCTTCCGGTTCGGTTCTTGCTATCCTTCGCGATTTCAACCTCCTCTCTTCCTCTCCCTATATCCCTTGATCCCCCCTTGATTTATAACCTTGAATGAAATCGTCTTGTCCGCTGCCAATCCCACAAAAACTGCCTTATCGCGCATGGAGGGGCAGAGACCAAGAACGCCAGCGCCGTAATGGACGCCACCTTCAGAGGAAAGGGGTCCGCGAAAACAGAGATAGCCTACCACTTTCTTGTCGTGCATGGGACAGTTGATGGGTGTTGAGGCAGCGACAGACGCGAGGTGAACGGAGAGATTGGGGCCGAGTGTAGAGAGATTGGAGGAACAGAAATAGGAAAGATTCGCGGAGAAGAGAGGAAATGCAGAGGGGAAATGGGTTTTAGGGGGAATTGGATCGGGTTGTGGGTTACGAGCTATTCGGTTTGGTGGGTTGGGCCTGGTCCTTTTTTTTGGCTAGGCCCCTTTTTTTATTGTTTGGGCCCTTTTTTTTTACTTCTTTTTCATTTTTTGATTTTTTGATTTAATTAATTAATTAATTTTTTATTATTAATTAATTTCTATTTTTTTTAATTTCACTATTTAATTTTGTTTAATAAATTCCTGGACAAAAATTGGTGTTTACAGTGCACAAATAAATTATTCTACCACTGAAAAAGAATTGCTAGATATAATATTTGCTCTAGACAAATTTCATGCTTATTTGATTAGTTCCTCCATCATTATTTTGACTAACTATGCTGCCCTCTAGTACCTTTTTATAAAGAACAATGCTAAGGCATGATTGATTATATGGATTTTGTTGTTGTAGGAATTTGACATAACAATTAAAAACAAGAAGGATGTAGAGAATGTGGTAGCTGACCACCTCTTCAGGCTCACCTTTGTGGAGAATAGCGATGAAATGCCCATTCACGATGACTTTCCTAAAGAGCATTTGTTTTCTATGACCTTTTTGCCTTGGTTTGCTAATATAGTTAATTATTTGGTTGCAAGTGAAATGCCAACAAATTAGAGCAGTCAAGATAAGAGGAAATTCCTCCATGAGTTGCGCAATTTCTATTGGGATAACCCATTGTTTTTCAAATATTGCCCTGATTAAATTATGAGACCCTACATCCCTGGTGAGGGGATTGCAAGTGTCTTAGAATTTTGTCTTTCTAAAGCTTGTAGAGGCCATTTTCAAGGAAGAAAACCATTACAAAAATTTTGCAGTGTGGATTTTATTGGCCCACTTTATTTCATGACACGAATTCCTTTTGTTGATCTTATGTGAGATGCCAAAAGTTAGGATCATTGTTCCGACGCAATATGATGCCCTTAACCCCATTTTAATTGTAGAAATATTTGATTATTGGGGTATAGACTTTATGGAACCTTTTCCTCCTTCGTTTGCGTATCTTTACATAATTATGGCCATTGATTATGTGCCCAAGTAGGTAGAGGCTGCAGCATATAGAGCCAATGATAATAAAACTGTTATAACATTTCTAAAAGAAAATCTTATCTAGATTTGGCACCTCGCAAGCTATCATTAGAGATCGGGGTACCCAATTTCATAACCGCTCTTTTGAGGCACTTATAAAGAAATGTGGGGTTGTCCATCGAATTTCTACTGCCTATCACCACCAAAATAGTGGTTAAGTAAAGCTTGCTAATAGAGAGATTAAACACATTTTAAAGAAAACAGTGAACTCTGACTGACAGGATTGGTCCTTAAGGTTAAATGATACATTTTGGGCTTATCAAACAGCATTTAAATCTCCCTTAGCCAGCCATGTCCCACTACAGGCTTGTTTTTAGAAAACCATGACCATTTTCAACTCACCAAGCTGTTTCTACCAACTATCAAGTGTATTCTACCCCTTTTTCTTCATTCATCTTGCTCTCTGTTTATTTCTACCATATAAATATTGAGGACAATGTTCAATTTAAGTTAGGGGTGTAGATCTCACATTTGTATAAATGCTTGCTAGATTTCTGAGGCACATTTACATATACAAAATTTTTTCAGATCTCAATGGATTGATAATCCCCCTTGCATCTTGACACTTGCAACAGAGATTTTTCACATAATAATCTAGTTGGATTCATTAAACTCATCTTAATCATTCGACTTAAGTATTCGTAGGATTTTTAATGCACACATCCAAGTTTTGTGGTAAGATGGTGGTTTGATACATGTATCTAGAGACTTTTTTGCTTAAGTTTTCTATGTTAATTTTGAGAGAAGTGAGAGAAAGCACACGCTATAATTGATAAGATTTCATTACTGTTGTGAAACAGTCACTTTTGTTGGGCAAACAGGTTGTGGTTTGTTGATGGTTATAATTAGGAAATGATGAGAGCATGCTTAGGATTAACTCTTGAGCCTTTCAAGCTAACCCTGTTAATTGTGTATCCTTAGTGGCCAACTTTGAGCCAAAAATACATAAATAATTTTCTTCATGCACCTATATCACCCATACCTCATTCACATTGGAATGGAACTACATGTTAAATCTCCTACCCTATTGATTTCCAGGTGTGTCTAAGGTACGACATCCTTGTTGAGAAAAGCATAAGCTTTCAGAATTTCAATAAGCTAGCTTTAAAGAAAAGTACTATGGCTGAGTAGAAAAAGAAAAAGAAAAACACAAAGTTGAATATACTTCAAAAGAGAAGATGAAGTGAAATATATAGTAAGTTGCAAAAGCTAAAGAACTCATATAGTTAAGGATGTTTTCATTGAAAATTTTGTGAGACCCTTTAAAATATGCACTTAAAAGCTTTTGAATCCTCCTTCCCTTTTCTTGTAGCCTAACTTGAGCCATATTGCAACACTTTGATTGATTTGTTTGATACTAAGTAGGATGTGGTAAGAATGGTTGAATTCTCGATTGTTAGTGTTCTTATCATAATGTCAATGATTGCTTGTTACTTATTCATGCCTTCATTTCTTTGTGCTTGTGTGTACACCCCTTGTCAACTGCATAGAGAGAACTCCTACTTAAACACTTTTATACTTGTGAGTTATGGAGTTAAACCTTAGGCTTAAGATGTTCTTAATGATACATGTGTCATGGTTAGTGGTAAAATGGTTATGACTTGGAACACACACTCACATTCTATGGATCACTTTTAGTAAATTGATTTTTATGGGAATGATGGATTCCTTAGTTTACTTGGCATGTTAAGCTGGCAGTGTAAAATTTCAAATATATAAATGTTTTCCTTGAATCCATTTTGATTATTTGAATAGAAATTGCAAAGGACTAGCAATAAGTAAGTTAGGGGTGTGATGAGTGTGCGAAAGTGCACTCCACATGCCTTATTATTAAGATAAATATGCTATAATTGAAGAGAAATTATAGAACTTAATGTGTTTTTCCTATGCTTGGCTTTGATTCTCCATTATCAACCTTTAAGTATGTTTATACTTATATTTCAGGATCCCAAGTAAGGATTTTCAAGGCAAGTTAGAAGGTCCAGATTCTCAGCCATGGAAAGCCATTGCTACGGCACCCAAAAGTAGAAAATTTTAAAAACTTGAAACAATTCAAAAAATCCGGAGCCACAATGCCTTCCCACCAGTGTCACAGTGCCCAGCCCTATTTTGGCATATCAAATTCAGGGCCCCAAGCCACAACACTGGGAAGTTAAAGCCGTAGCGCCTAATCACATTCTATTATTAAAAGACGCAAAAACACTTCAGCAAACAAATTTTTTGGTTGGTGAAAAAGGGTTCTCTTAGTTTAAAGATTGAGGAGGGCAGAGAGGAGGCTTATTTCAAGTTGAAAAGCTTGAAGATAAAGATGGTCATCCATGGAGTGTTGGATTTATAAAACAAACATAGTTAGCTAGGTTTTAGGTAGAGCTAGGATAGAAGTTAATTGGTGAAAACCTTTAGGTAATGTTTCAATTCATCTTTTGAGTGTTATATTTATAAATCTTGTGTTAAGTCTTTTATTTGGTTGATTCTATTTACTTGGAGACATTGAATGGCATTCTTCTATGATATTGAGTTATAGTTTTATGGATTTTAATAGTCACTCAATAAAGATGGTTTCCATGTTATGAACATGATCTTTTGCTGCAATATAGTTACTTCCTAACATAGTGTTGTCGATTGATTTAGTTTTCAGAGATGGAACTCATGATTTGAAAAACAGAGGATTTAACCTTATTTTTTATTTTGAGAGATTTAGGACTTTTCATTGTTATAAGTTCCAATTATTGATTTGGTGCTATAATTCCTAATTGTGTAATGGTTGAGTTGAAACATAAACCAAAATGTTGAGTCCAATCAACAGAAGCCCCAAGCTTTACTACTTCTTTACTCGTATTTCACTTCATTTAGCTGCACAATTTAGATAAATCTTGTTACTCACTTGTTCTCTTATCAATTATTCATTGTTACTTCCATTAAGTGATATTCTTATAGTGTTTCTTTCGTCTCCCTGTGGAGCAACACCCCATTCTATACTGTGATAACTGCGTAGTGTTTTTGGGCATAATCACATAGTGTCCCTGTTTATTTGACCCTTGAAAATGCCTTGTCAAATCCCTTATATTTTATAGAACCGAATCAAACCAGCAATTCATGTTTGAAGAGCGTCCATGTGATTTCTCGTCCTTCTTCCTGATGGACCCGTTTCAGCCATTGCCACCATTCATTTGCTTCCACTTTGAGGTGGAAGGCCACCAATGTTACCTTTATGTTCCTCTGTTGTCCCTTGGAACTTAAAGTACTGGGCAACTTAACTCACCTGCTCTGTCAGATCGTCCCCTGAAAAGTTAGGGAATTCCATTTTGACTTAGCGGAAGTGGTAGTAAGATTAAAACCCTTCATCATGGTGGTATCCACCATAAACAGAGGCACTGCCTTCATTGCAATGTTGGGGAGATCATTTCCATTAGTTGCAAAACCCAGTGAAAGATTCTATGACCTTTTTTAGCTTGTCCTCAATTCCTCTCATATGTGCTCGCATTTCTTTGCCATTGGCGATGAACCACTATGCCCCTTTCTAAACCTCCTGCATTTGAAACTCTAACCTATCTAAACGTTCCTTGTTGGATCCCATGGCTCTGATACCATATATGATGGAACCAAAACAACAATTGTAGGAAGATAAGTTCAAATTATAGATAAAGAACTCTCCCATATGGGTTTAGAGATAATACCACAATTACAAAATATATCTTGCCTATTACTAAATCAAAGATGTCCTAATATACTAACCCTGACGGTTACTTTCTTACTGCTACAGGTCTTTGGACAAGGTCTGCTATCTCAAGGAACACGTCATTTCCTCACAGAGTCCTTGTTTTAGCCGGTTGGGTCCTCGCTGACTTATCTTCAATAGTTAATGCATCCAAATAATGAGGGTTAGCTTTTCTGGTCCTATGTGGTCGAGCTTTGTGCTCATGTGTCTCATCAGATTTATACATATCTTTGACATTTTTGTTGCTGAAAAGAATGGCTTTCTCTCTTGTCTCCAAATGAGAGTGGCACAAAATGGGGCTTGCCAAAACCATAATGAATACACACTATAAAAGTTACTCTCTACTAGAGAAGGAAAAAGGACCAAAACCCTAATAAAATACCATGATGGTCCCTTCCATCATGGGCTCTCAGAATTTAGGCTTACACAATAAAACCAATCACATTAATAATAAGGTACTTGAGATCCATCTCCCAGGATCCATGACAACTAGTTTGTGAAATAAGAAATACACAAATAGTAGCAACCCATAATATAAAATAATTCCAATATTCTCCCACTTGGGTAACACTAGTTGCTTCGTACGTTTTACAAAAAAATTATTTCATAAACTACTATCTGGCTGATAACAAAAAATTTACAATGTGGCCACAATTTTGAAACTTTCGATCTAGGGACAACACATTCCTAATGACTTGGTATTAAGAGACCTTGGTTGTCGAATCATAGTGATAATGTCATCTTTAATCAATGCAAGATCATTCATAGTTACAAACATCATTGGTCTCATAAATCAAGCCTGTAATGTGGTTATGTAGTATGAAAATAACACCAATACTCAATTTCACCATGCTATATTCAAAAAAGGTCCAGCTCAGTTTCTTTCATTGATATACTCTTTATAAGCCAGAATAAAGAAACCATACCTGACAATGATACATGCCATTATGTAATCTCAAGGTTCTAAAATGTTGTCAACCATGAGACATAATCACCTAACATTATGCTAAGACTGACACTAAGTTTTGGCACCACCACAATTGTAGCCTTTTACAACTATCATGCAATATACCATCAATAACTATGTATGTTTTCATATAACAACAACAAGTGCATTAATCATCAAGATAACCACACCTAATAAGATAAGCATGTGTATTAATAAACATGAATCAATGTATATTATCATAAATCCAACCATATTACAATAATGTTCATGAAACAAGTGCAACAAAAAAGAATACAAGACTCCCACTAACAAAATCAACACACCCATATTGTCAATATGTGCCTTAAAACTATGGGTTTAAGCCCTTTGGTTAATGGATCAGCAAGCATTAAATCAGTACCAATGTGCTTAATGGTAATGACTACATTCCTTAAATGGTCTCTAATAGCCAAGTATTTCAACCCCATATGTTTAGATCCACTGGAAGTCTTGTTATTCTTAGAAAATTGAATAGTTGCATTATTATCATAAAATATCCGTAGTGATTTTCCAATAGAGTCAATAACCAAAAGTCCTAAAATGAAGTTTCTTAACCACATGTCCTGAGAAGCTACTCCATAACATGCAACAAATTCAGCCTGCATGGTAGAAGATGTTGATATGGTCTATTTGACACTCTTCTTATATAGGGCACTGCCAACCAACATGAAAACATAACCTAAAGGTAATCTCAGATCATCAGGATAACCAGCAAAGTATGAATTCGTGTAGCTTATCACTTTCAGGTTATCAACCTTTATATATAAGAGCATGTAATCTTTCATCCTTTGCAAATATCTCATTTCTTTCTTGGCCACAACCCAATGATCCTTACTAGGATTTGATAAGTAACGATCAAGAACACAAGTAGGAAAGGCTAAGTTTAGCTTAGTGCAAATTTGTGCATACATCAAACTCTTTATACAGCTGGCATAAGGGACATCTTTCATTGACTTTTTCTCAACTTCATTTTGAGGACACTGACGGTTACTCAACTTATGTCCTTTGATAATTGGTACATCTCCAGGCTTACAATCCTTAATGTTGAATATCTCTAGAATTCTATCAACATAAGACCTATGAGACAAACCAAATAAATTTTGAGTTCTATCTCTACTGATTTGAATTCCCAAAATAAATGATGCCTCCATAAGATCTTTCATGTCAAAATTTCTAGACAACATTTGCTTGGTATCAAATAGTAAGGTTAAGTCATATGCAACAAGTAGGATGTCATCAACATAAAGAACAAAAAAGAAAAGTTTTCTTTCATTGACATTGAGATATATACACTGATCAACTTTGTTTTTAGTGAAACCGTTAGAAGTGATAACTTCATCAAATTTCAGGTACCACTGGTAGGATGCTTGTTTCAAACCATAAATCAACCTTTTCAGCTTACACACTAGATGCTCATTCCTATTCTCTTCAAAACCCTCAAGTTGTTTCATATAAACTTCCTTATTCAAATTGCTATTCAGAAAAGCAGTCTTAACATCCCTTTGGTGCAATTCTAGATCAAAGTGAGCTACTAATGCCATAATGATTTTGAAAAAAGTCCTTAGAAGAGATTGGAAAGAAAGTTTTAGAGTAATCTATGCCCGCATTCTGAATAAAGCATTTCACTACCAGTTTTGCTTTGAACTGTTCAAGTCTACCCTTGGAATCTCTCTTGGTTTTGTAAACCCACTTACACCCAATGGGTTTACAATTATCAAGCAATTCCACAAACTCACACATTATATTCTTAGCAATTGATTTCAATTCTTCCTTCATGGCACTTCTCCACGTTAGATTTAACACAGGTTACACCATCATGAAAGGTTTTGGCATCCCCGATGTCAAAATCATGTTGCCCAAGAAAATTGGTTGCATAAAAGCTAGGAATTGGAGGCTTTCTCTGTCTCTCAGACCTTCTCAAGGAAATCATATCAATGGGTTGAACAGGTTAAGGATTCTCAACAATTTCTTCTACACGAGGGTTATCAGTAAGAGGTTCAACAATGACAGGATCATCCCTACTCACACCCCTATCAGACAAGGATATTGAGTCTATAAGGGTGGGTAAAGGCAAAGAAACATCCTCTCTATCATGATTCTCAACAACCACCTGTCTAAGTTCAGCATTAGCAATATCAAATTCAAGGAATTTAGCGATCATAAACTCAATAATTTTAGTACCTCTCTCAGGGTGATAGAACTTGTACCCCTTTGAATGGTTTGGATATCCAATGAAGTAATATCTAACATATTTGTGATTTTTCTTTTTCTTCTAATGACTATAAAGCCTTACTTCTGTAGCATATCCCTAAACTCTAAAATGGTTCAAGCTGGATTTTCTACCGATCTACAACTCAAAAGGTGTTTCGAGCACTTATTTATTGGGAACTCTGTTAAGGATATACAACGTCATTTTAATGGCTTCTCCCCAAAGGTAATTTGATAGGTTAATTCTACTAATCATACTTCTCATCATATCTTTAAGCGTATGATTTTGCCTTCCGTCTACACTGTTTTACTCAAGACTATGAGGCATGGTATATTAGGGAACAATATCACATTCTTGAAGATACTTTGCAAATGATCCCATGTGTTGCCCAAACATATCATGTTTGCCATAGTATTTGCCACTCCAGCCAAATCTCATAATTTTGATGGGTTTTTCAACTTTAGTTTTGAAAATTTTAAACTTTGCAAGAGCATCGGATTTTTCTTTTATCAAATAAGTCATACCCAGAAAAGTCATCAATAAATGTAATAAAATATCGTCCACCACAAATTGTATGAGAGTAAAGCCTACTGATATCAGTATGAATAATTTCCAAAATATCAAAACTGCAAGTTGCACATTTATTTTTAAACTTGATTATATTTCTCCTAATGCAATCCATACATGTGCCTATGTCATTAAAATTCCAGGGATGGAGAATATTATCTTTAATTAACCTCTCAACCATTTCCTTAGAAATGTGCCCTAACCTTTTATGCCATAACTTAAAAAACCTATCATTAATTCTAAATCTCTTTGACCCATAAGATTCAACCAGTAAGTAGGCATATTGCCTGTCTGGATTCAAGCAAAGTTTATACAAACCATCATCCAAAATAGTATAACCAACAGAAAAATAATTTAATATAAAGTTCATTTTTCCATTACCAAAAACAAAATGATATCCAAACTTATCCAATGCTAAAACATAAATTCAAGTCTTTTTGAAAGAGGATACAAAGAAAATATTTTCTAAAGCACGTTTAAAAGAGTTTTTAAAAACTAATTTGACTACTTACACGGCTTCTACTTCTACATCTGCATTGTTTCCTACTTTTAACTTGGACTCTTTTTTAGTTGGTTTCCTTTTGCTTATGAACCCTTGCAAGGTAATAGCTATATGAGTAGTGGTACCACTATCTATCCACCAAGGATTAATTGGCACATTAACTAAATTAGATTCAAAACAAACATAGGCTAGGGGATTACCATCTTTTTTTTGCTTATTTTCTAACCAAGTTTTGAAATCTTGCAATAAACTCTTTTGTGACCTTTCTTCTTGCAATGAAAACATTCAGCATCATTCATAAAAGGAGCCTTACTTCCTCCTATATTATGGTTTTGACTATATTTTTGTTGTTGCCATGCCTTTTACTATCCTGTGTTTTCTTGGTAACGTGGGGATTAGACTTTTTCTTACTAGTATCAAATCTTAGTTTCGATTGGAAAGAAAACATGGCAGCATCACTCTTTTCTTTCTTTAGTTTTTCTTCCTCAACCACATATTTGGTTATAAGCTCATTTACACTCCAAGTTTCAATTATGGTGTTAAAAGTTGTTTTTATCTGGGTGAACTCAGGAGGTAAGGAATTCAAAGCATGTGGCACAATGAAGCTATCAGGCAGGTTAATTTTTAAGTCCTTGAGTTTGGATTAAACGTGTATCATTCTAATAATAAAATCTCTTACTCCACCAACATTATCATATCTCATGTCTGTGAGTTCCTTCAAAAGATATCCAGACTCAGCATTGTTGGATACAAGATATCTATTCCCTATGGACTTCATTAGTTGTTTCACACTGGTGGTATTTGGCAAGCCACTCAAGAGATGCTCAAAAACTAATTTTTAAATTGCCAAGTTGCCAATCCTATTAGACCTCTCCCACTTAGCTTTGAAATCTTTTTGATCTTGAGTGCTTTCAGTAGTTAGCTTCAGAGGCTCATCCTCACACAATGTCATGTTTAAATTGGCAATCCCTAAAGCAAATTCGATATCTTTCTTCCATCTCTTAAAGCTTGAACGATTCAGTTCTTCAACAATAGAGGTGTTATTTTTCAAACCAAAAGAAACTGTTGCATAAAACACAGCATGTTAGTCATAGGGTAATTATTCATGATTTCAATATCAAAGCCATAACTCAAGTCTTAAACACATTTCCACATCTCCCCTTTGAACAGAGTATGAAAAATATGTGAAATGCCCCTTTAGTGTATAAAAGCCAACCGAAAACAAAATAATTTTGAAAATAATTTCCTTTGGGTAGATAATATTTTCAAAATTAACTTATTACCTAATCCAAAGATGCTTTTATGTCATTTCCAAGTTAAAACACAATATGACCTCTTTTGAGCAGGTGATCATATGTAGTAACCTGAAACTGTCTAAAATTCAAGCTCTACAAATTTAATATGAACAAAACTACTTTGGTGAGAATATATTCACATAAATTGCAAAACTCAGAATTTAGAACCTTTCAATATCCAAACAACCAGCACACACCCTTGTGCTTATAAATTGCCTAAAGGAAGCACTAGACACCAAGTGCTTGAATTGACATAGGCTGTCATAATTCCAAGCAAAAATTACAACCTTAGTTAAACAAGGAAATATTTGTAGCAGTAGAAATAATACATAAAATAAAAAAGAATTGCATCATAATGTTCAATACAAAAAAGGAAGTCAACTACAAAATTTGGTCAAAATGAACTTGTGTGTGGGCTCACAGGCCCTACACACCTAAAAAACAGGCTATGCATTGGGCTCACATGCTCCCACTGGCAGGTAACATGACTCGGCAACCATGGGAGCTCAGGTTGAGCTCTCAACCCATGCATCTTGCACCATTTTACCTCAAAAGAAAATTGCATAAGTTGTGGTATGCCAAATGCAAAATGATCACGATTTTATAACTATGCAAACGCAAGCGTACACTATTGTGACAAGTAATATAGAATGAGTAAACTTATCATTCCCACAAAGAACCTTTACTAATTTTGTTAACTACTAAATTTTATCTTTCTTAATCTTAATCAAACCAGTAGTGATAGTAGTTCAAATTGATTAACTAATTAAAAACAATTCTAGAGATCAATATCAAATAACTAGAGATGTAAAATAATGACTTT
>JASKGM010043333.1:0-21884 GCA_034509205.1 Ceratonia siliqua
CTATAGAAAATACAAGAAGAATGAAGAAAAGGTGAAGAGGGAACTCTTTGAAGACTTCCAAACGGTTGAATCTTCTCTAAACTCACTCCCTTCAGCCTTCCTTTAGTTCTTCGCTTCTCCTCTAAGCTTTCTCTCTTGTTTCTCAAAGTTAAAATATCTGAAATGAAGTGAAAAATGGATTTTTAAAGTGTATCAGCGCGCGCACGAGCTGGCGCTCAGCCCTAAATGCTGATTTTTGGCCTGACCCGTGACTTGGGTAATCTAGGGCCGCAACGCCAACTTCTCTGGAGGCCCAAGCCGCAGCTTGGCATTTCTAGAGCCACGGCCTTGAGCCCTGGGTGAATATCTTCTCGTTTTGGGCACCGCGACGCTTTCTTGAAGCACCGGGGCGCTAAACTCTCGGGTCTAGAACCAATTTTCTTCAAATTTGAACACCGCGGCGCCCAAGAATGAGCGCTGAATAGTCTAACTTTGCTATGAAATTTTGTGATTTTGAGTTCTTTTCCCCAAATACTTGCTTTTACAATGCTCCAAAGCATGCTAACTTGACCCACTTCTTCTCATAAAAGCATTTCCACTTCTTCTCATAAAAGCATTTCCACTTCAAAACACCTACAAAACATGAAATTAAACTAGGAACACAATAAACTTAAGAACAAAGCAATTAAATACAAAAGAATTCAACATAAAAATATGACAAAATATGCACTTATCACTTTTTCATATAAAAAATTTATTAATCAACAAAAAACAAGAGAATCTTTAATACATAAATGAAATAATAGAATGATAATTCAAAGAGCACACACATTATAATTATTAATAAACAACAAGAAAATTTATGAATAACTAAATATTAAGAGCAAGAACCATTTGTAAATAACTAGACCAGATCGGTCAGTTCAACCAATTCTTGATCTAAGGTCCAATTTGGTTCTTATTAGAAACCACAATTTAATCAAACCAGTTAAACTAGTGCAAACCAACCAAATTGGACAGGTTCATGAATCAGTTATCTTTTCAAAATGCATAGGTTGGAATTCAATGTCGTGGTTCTACAAAAAAGTAAGAGATCAACTTACCTAGCAACACTTACTTGACAAGTGGCAACATAATACATTTAGTATAAACAAATAGAAAAATAATATATGTAAACAATTCTAAATCAATAGTTCTTCTAAAAAAAAATATTCAATTAAATACTTTAAAATATTTACATAAAATAAATAAAAATTATTATAAATTATATACAAAATATTAAATTAATTATATATATACATATTTAATAAATATTATTTAAATAAAAAATGGTTCAATCATGAATTAATTTTGATCTAACCATTAAAACGTGAATCGTTGTCTTTTCTAATTTAATTATTAGTATAATTTTTAAAATATTGATAAAAAGTAAACCATTAGGACAAAGATAAAGAGAGACAAAAACCTTTCTTTTTACATATTACTTTGACTATTATTTGATGAGGGGGTTAATTTATACTATTAATAAAGTTTATAAATTTCTTTATGATGCAACAATGAAAGAGCAACTTTGTAATCTAAAGAAATTGAATATAAATCAGATTTAGAGTGAAGCCAAAGAGAGAACAGCCTTAACATCAAATCATAAGGTATAGACGCTACAACATATCAATGCAACTTTAGTTATAGAATCCTAAAAGAGACCCAACGCCCAATAGAAAGACAGTACGCTTCTTATCGTTTGTCAACAACTGATTTTGTTTAGGTAGTTTTTGAAAATTTTAAATTAATATATATTACATTTCATTTGAAAATAAAAAATATACAAATAAAATAAAAACTAAAAAAAAAAAGAGAGAAATACCAAAATATAAAACCCACTCAAGCTAACCTGATCCATTAGCCCATGACTTGATCCGATTCCTCCACTTAACCTAGCTTCTTCCCTTTAGTTCATTCAGCCACAGGCACCATTCTGGCAGAGCTTCATTCGGCAAAATGCACCTCATGCTCACCACTTTGTGCAACACAGCAACATGCATAGCCAGTGTATCTCCCCTGTGCCACTTCCCAAGATTCGCACTGCTCCACTGTCCCTCTCGTATGCCTCATTTGCTGCAACTTTGATTTCCCCCTACACAACTTTCACGTAATGCACACTTGTGCCATCTGTAGCAACCTATGGCCAGCTCTAGCAATGCCCGTAGCATGCCTGCGATGCCCTTGTACCCATGTCCAGATTTCACGCTACATCACTCCTCTACCCGTACACAGCAGCACTTGACACAATACACCATCTCACGCATACACAGTAGTCCCCCCTTGCTTGTACAAAATGTACCAGGATGATCCTTCATAAATCAAGCTCATGTCTTGCACACTCGGCCTCTCCTTGGTGCTATTGCAACATCCGTGGACATCTCTCCCTTCACACTTCATCTCGTGCATGAATCTCCAGCCCCAAGTGCCTGAATCATTGGCTACAAATAAGAAGGTATGAGACTGGTTGGAAAGGAAGGAGAGAAGTTTCTTCATGGTTTTCTCATGAAAGGATACACTTGGGCTTAAAGAGAAATTTTGGAGGTGACTCTGCAATTGCTACTCGGCCTTTAAAGATCAGTGCGAAAGGCGAATTTTCTTATGATGTTGAGAAGGCAAGCTTCTCTAGTTCTTTTAGTCTGTTGAGCTGAGGGTACACCGGTGGGGGTATTTTAAGTTCATTTTGATGCTGATTCATATTTAGAGTTAAATCTGGTTTTTGAGTTTTGATTTAGAATGTAACTTGGTTTGGAGATTTAGATATTTTCTCGTCAGTTGGTTTTAAAAAAGGTCATCTTTGATTCAACTTGATTTTTATGATACGTCAATCTGTGGGTTAAGTATGCTTTCACTCTGTGATTTAGAATTGATGTCATCTTGGGTCTAGAGTAAATCCTGCTTTGAGTTTAAATATTTTTTGGTTTGTCAGTTATGAGTTCATCTCTGTTTCTGAACACATTTTGGATTGCGTTTGAGAGTTGATTAAATCTATGATGTAAACTTTACTTTCTCTCTGGTCTGGGGTTAATTCTAATGTGGGTTTAGATGTGTTATGATTGGTTGCTCAAATTTATTCCATCTCTGTTTCAAGGATTGGTTTCCATTCAAGTTTAAATATGTCTTAGCATGTTAGTTCAAATCAAATCTTAACTCGAGTGTTAATGCTTTGATCTGGATTGCTTTTGGTACATACTAAGGATGAATTTACATTCATTTTATCTCTGGTTCAATAATACTATGGTGTTTAAGTCTCAAGCTTCTTGATGTGATTCTGTTAGTAATTCTCGAGGGCATTTGTGAACTTGGTGTCCCCCTTTGTCTCTTTACTTAGTTTTTTTTTTTCTTTAGTTTTTCTTTTATCTTCATCTTTGATTTTGTGGCTTGTGGATGTTCTACCATGTAAATGTTTTCTTCCCGAAATATTTATGCTAGGTTTTTTTTTTGTATATTTTGTCTTATGTTACTTATGTGCATATTTTATCACATTAATTTCTACATTTCCCTTTTATTTTATTCGTTTTATTTATTTATTTAATTTTTTGCTTCTTGTAGTAATTTTTTATTATTATTGGGTGGTTTAATTTTTTTTTGGGTTGTAATATGTTGAATTTTGTTTATTTATACCCTTTTTCCATTGTTTAAGGCATAAGCCATCTTTTTATTATTATTTATTATTATTGCTATTATTTTATTTACTATTTATTATTTTTTAATTTAATGTTTTAATTTTTCATAGATTTCTGTTATTATTCGTTTTATTTAATTTTACTTTATTTTATCAATTTTCACTTCTGCAAATAATGTGAATGTGTCCAACGCACCTTGTTCATCACTTAAAAAGTATATATAAAATAAGTTTCCCTCGCTTTCCTTTGAAAATAATGTAAATAGGAATATTCTAGAGTTATTTTTAAAAGGTCATGTGCAATTAAGGGGACTCAAAGTCCAAATCCTATTTTAATAAATTGGGTTTCAAGTCCTAAAACACATTTTATTAAATGGTTTTAAATCAAAATTCAATTTGGGTTTCAAAGGCCCATCAAATTAAAATCTTTTGGGTCCATTACTATTTGAGCATTTTGGGTTCCGAGGGCCCACCTCGTTCGAAACTCTTTTAGTAAATTAGTGTGAAGATTCCAATGACTTACTTAAGAGAATAACTAAGAAATTGAAGGTGTTCATGAAATTATAACTTTTTAAACACTACTTTGTTCATCTTCAAAAATTAATCTTAATTTTTAAGACTTTGGGTGAGGACATTATGCCTCTACATTGTCCAAATCTTAGACTTTGGGTGAGGACCTAGTGCCTCCGCATTGATTATTCCTCTAGGGCTTTAGGTGAGGACATTATGCCTCTATATTATCCAATTCTAAGACTTTGAGTGAGGACCTAGTGCCTCCACATTGTCTATCCCTCTAGGGCTTTGGGTGAGGACATTGTAGCTCTACATTATCCAATTCTTAGACTTTGGGTGAGGATTAAGTGCCTCCACATTGTCTTAATTTTAGGGGCTTTGGTTGAGGACTTTGTGCCTCTGCATTATCCCATTCCTTAGGCTTTTGGTAAGAACCTAGTACCTCCACATTGTCTATTCCTCTAGGACTTTAGGTAAAGATTCATTGCCTCTGCATTGTCTAAATATTTGTCCTAGGGAAGCAATCATGTATCCTTCCTAAGCGATTTTTTCATCAAAATTATCTTGAACTACATAGACCTTGATCCCTCTTGGGGTACGTAGGCACTTACCTAATAAGGCAGGTCCGGTTATTTCATTTTTCATCTTCTCGTCATATAAATAGAAAATTGGGGTAATTAAAATTAAAATAAATTAAATCACAAACGATTTAGGATAACCATCTTTAGAGATGGATGTTGTAGGTTGCACAAACGATTAGACTCCTGAACCAATCTTTTGGTTTCAATGGCCAGTTTTTGCTTTTTTAGGATCTCAATTATCCTTACAATTAATTGGTGGCGACTATATTTTTAATCTCTGTATGTTTTTCCTTTTTGTCACTTCATTGTCATAACTGTGCCTTTTGCGACCTTCACATTGTGACAGTTTGGCGACTTCAATAGGGATAGTAGAGAGTCAAGCCCTTTTTTATTTGTTTGTGCTTTGTCTGTGATTCATTACCCCCTATTTTTAGAGTTATATAGCACATGGTAAATAACTGCTTTGGCATTTTTACTGCTTTTTGGTATTTCAGTGTGTGATTGTTTAAATTGCTTTCCATGATGGCATGCTCTGTTGGTGCCTTAAGGTAAATGACTATAACTACAATATCTATTTATACCCTATGGTAAATGACTATTAACTGCTATATTCTGCTGTTTTGGAGTTGTTTTTGGGTAGATTACTTAGGGTTCAGGTTTGTATGCTCTTCACACACCATGCATCATGCATAACCCTTGCACATACCTTTGGGCCCTATACCCCAGGTCTATGAGAACCTCGGGTTAGAATTGGAGGTGGCGTAGTGATACTTGGTGAGATTTATTCTTTAGAGTATTCATGAAAGCCTCAGCTCAGATTGTTAACTCACTTGTTCAGTTGGTTGCATGTGGAGGCTCGATCCACCCTTGCAATTACACTAGGAAGTCGATATCCTCAGTGTTTCAGTGGGGGCAGTATGTTCTAATGACAACTCCATTAGAATCATAGACCTACCATAAAGCAGTGCACTATTATGTTGACCCTAGAAACTACCTCGTAGTTAAAGCTTGACCATTTAGGAGGAGCCCATTTGCCATAAGTTTAACCCAAAACTGGACAACGAACAGCGTGCTCTCCTTAACTCTCCCTTTCTTTTATTTAACGCATTGCAAAAAAAAAAAAATCGCGTGACTTTAATTTAACTGTGATTTCCAATAATAAAACCCTTATGTTTTCCATTACTATTATAGAGTTTATGTCAAATATTTGAATAATTAAAAAGATTGGCATTAAAGATGGGTCCAGATTTTAGTCAGCTGAAGAAGAACGACAAAGTGATAGTACAATGGTCATCACTTGATAGGTTGAAGGTTTTAGAAACCTCCCTACTGCGGATGTTTCAAGAATCAGCGGTATTGAGGCATAGGAATATTTTGAATTTGGTTCATGTTCCAGTTCAGTGCTCGGCTATCATAGCTTTGTAAAAATTTTAGAATAGCTCGCTAAGGTGCTTCAACTTCCCTAATGGCTATCTCACACCAACCATAGAAGAATATGGTACGATGACTGATTTGCCTGTAAAAAGTCATACCAAAGTCTTCACTTACCTTGGGCATAGTATATCGAACAAAGCTATAGCAAGTTTACTAAACAAGAGTACATATGAAATTCAATCAAAAATGGAAAAATAGGGATAAACTGAAGGTCTATCACGTGAGCATCTAGAAAAATCCTTAAAAGAGCTATCTTGTGGTAGATAGTGGGGTTATTTTGCTAAAGTCTTAACCTTAACTGTGTATGGTTTAATTCTATTCCCTTCAACTACCAATTTTGGGGATAGAGATGCCATATCCATATGCCACGCAGTGAAGTAATATGGTGTTAATCCGGTGCCAACCATTCTGGTAGAGACCTTTCTTATTCTAAATTTTACCTATGAAAACCAAGGAGGGAAAATCAAATGTTGTCTATCAATGCTCTATGTTTGGATGGTCACCCATTTTTGTGGGAAGTTACAATACTCTATAACACCAAAATTAAAGCCTTTTGATTTCTTTAGCGTAACAAAGATAGAAAATTGGAATACCACAGAGTGGAGTAAGTTATGCAATAGTGCCAAGAGAGATGAAAATTTATAGAAATTACCATGGTGGAATCAAGATGAGGTAATTTATAGTTGTGGCAAATTTCCTTTTGTCCCCTTTATCGATGCTAGAGGATGCACTTCCTATACACCAGCAGTAGCGCTTAAACAATTTGCATATCTTTAAAAGGTACCATCTCAAAAGTTGATAGACGGATTCAGTTTTTACTACAATCAAGGGGAAAACAGAAGCCTAATTCATTAAGTTAAATAGGCTTGGGATAATATGGTAGTGTTAGGAAAAAAATAATTGGGAAAGTGGATTGTGGAGGCCACAGATGAATATTATGAATGGATGAACAAAAGACAGAAAGCTAATGTGACCTCGCAATGGCTACACTCAGTCACAAATCAGCAGCAGAAAGTTGAAGTCAAGTTAGAAACCTTGGAGGCAAGTTTAGTGATGGCTGAGAAAGAAAAGTAAGACTTGGCCCAAAAGAATAGGGTATTAGAGCAGCAAGTAAAACAACAAAGAATTTCAACAGTGTAAGGAGAATTGGATTCAAGACATTAAGAGATCCCAGAAATTCCTAAATCATTTAGAAAGGAATGAACTATGATTGAAAAAGAAACTTAAGTTGTCAGACGACGTGCTTGCTAAGGAATGCTCGACTAATACAGTGTTGAGGAAGATTTTGGCAGGGGCAAAGCTGAAGTTGCCCGATTGAATGACATGATCCATGCTTTCCTTAATACATTTGAGCCACTATCCGCAGAAATTCTGGCCGATCTAAATGAAAAATGATATTTGGAGGCTTAATGGAGAAATTATTATCACTTCCTCTACGACATGGCTTTACAACTCTTAAATGCTTGTGAAGAGGCCTGGAGAGAAATCTAATGCAAATTGCCAGAATTCATTGCAAAATTTCATAAGGTAAAAGCTACTACTGTATCGGGGTCATCCCCCAATCTATTAGTTTTTCTTAACTTATGCAAAGAGTTAATTAGTTATTTGGACAAATGTATTTGAACATGGAGTTTTTGTAAACATTTGGCTTGGAATGGAATATATTCACCTTTTTCTTGATCATTTATATGCAATTGACAATACTCATGTGATGATTTTCAATCTCTTTGGGATATTGTTAACCATGTCCTTCTTTGTAGAGTATTGTACTCTCAATAAGCACATAGGTGGGAACATGTGGAATTATGATTTTTTCGAGCAATAAGTTACGTGCCATATCGACTCGTCTAAATGCAAGTTTTCTCTCTAGGAAGGCAATACTCATGTGTTGATTCAATTCTCCTTGGGATGTTGCTAACCATGTTCTTCTTTGTCGAGTATTGAACTCTCAATAGGAACGTGGGTCGGGTGCAGTCTTTAATGCCAATCTTTTTTTTTTCACTGAAAGTTCAAATTCAATGAATGACATTAAACCCATAATAAAACCTGCTTCAAAACTAATGTTTTTTATTTGTCTTTTTTCATCAGGAAAAACACCATTGCACCTGCAAGAAAGACTACATCCAAGCATTCTCGCTCTCTTAGAAACATATACGAAATGACCAGGACCATGTCAATAGAACTAGTTAATTCAGAGAATATGCAAAGGTTGGAAAATCATATAGATCAGCTTCAAGTCAGATGTCTAAGCTTATGGATCTTATGGTTGATAATATGAGAAATAGGGAATCAGTCCCACCACTTCAAGAGTTATTTCACCCAGGACAATCATCAGGGGTGCCGAGAATGATAAATGTTGTACTACCTCAGCCGCCGCCACCTTTGGTTATTAATTTTCCAAGAGATGAGAGGAATGCTATGTCCGGACTTCCAAGAAGGTATGCTTATAACTTAGTACCATTCGTGACACCATCAAAACCTAAGAAGGATGAAAGAGAAAAGAAAATCTTGGATCAAGTTCTTATGATAGAAGAAAAATTGGGAGTTTTGCAAGGAATATGATCATATGGAGTAGTAAGCACAAAGGAATTGAGGTTAACTCCTAGTGTAAGTATTCCAAATGACTTTAAAGTCCTAGAATTTGAAAAGTATAATGGGAGTACTAAACCCTCAATTTCAGCTGAGATCTTATTGCACAGAGATGGCTATTGCAGGGAACAATGAAAAACTCCTGTTGAATTTTTTCCACAAAAATCTACTGGATCAGCACTCCAGTGGTATATGCTGTTAAACCATACAAGAATTAATAAATGGGAAGACTTAGCTGATGTTTTTCTAAAGCAGTATCGTTTCAACTTGGATACTGCTCCCACCAGAGAACAACTCTACATTATGCAAAAAAATGAGAATGAGACTTTCAAAGAATAGGCCCAGAGGTAGCGGAAGCTGGCTGCTGATGTTCAGACACCTATGGTAAATGCTGAGACTTGTTCTTATTTCTTAGGGATGCTGAGGTATCCTTACATTGGTTTAATGGTCGGCAATGCTTTTAATGATTTTTTTGATCTCATAAAGGCCAGTGAAATTATAGAAGTGTTGGTCAAGGCTGGTAAAATACCCTTGGGTAATAATGATTCTGCGGGGCAGGGACAAAGAAAGATGTTTTCCTAGAAGAAGAAGGAACCTGAGGTAAGTTATGTACAAGCGCCACAACAGAACTTTAACTAATATAATCCCCGACCATATTACCAAAACCAAAACAATACCTACCAAAATAATGACAACCAGAACCCACCTAACAATACCTAACAAAATAATGACAACCAGAACCCACCTAACAATACCCAACCTCAGGCAAATCAACCAATGACAAACCAATCCACAGGTTACTGCCAGAATAGATAGTATAGGAATCAAGACCCTTTCCTTAATTTTCACATGTCAAATGCAGACTTGTATAAGCAATGGCTTGATGGCCATTTTATAGAACCCTTTACCTGTTAAATCAATGCAACCCCCTTTTCCCACCTGGTATAACCCCAATGAGAAGTGTATATATCATTGTGGCACGACTAGTCACAATATAGAATCATGTGATGCTTTTTGAAGACAAGTAGCCAAGCTTTATAAACACGGGATTGTTAAGTTGGATCAATGAAGACCTAACATTAACACTAATCCACTGCCCAACCATAATACAAGTGGCACGATTAATGCTATTGTTGAAGGAAATAGGGTTATAAAGAAAATGATGGATGTAAGGACGCCTAAGGAAGCAATTTTTAGAGGTCTGGTAACTGTAAGATATGAATTGGAAGGAGATGATGACTCGTTGAAAGAAGAAGAATACCTTGATGAAATGGCAATATGTGTTTTCCATCGGCAGGTAAGGGGGCATGATATTGAGCAATGTCAGACATTCAGAAGGATCTTAAAAAAATTCATAATATTGGGAATCATCTAATATTCAAAGGAATCGTATACGCCAGAAGTTGTCATGATTAATAAAGAGGACTTATTCCCAAAACCCTTGGTTTTCACTATGAAACAAGAAGTACTAGTGAATGTAGTTCAAACCCCCAAATTGATAATTAAGCCTCCTTCACCCTTTCCATTTGAGAAAGTTAGTACAGCACCTTGGATCTATACACTGACAGTGACATGGTGCAATCCAATACAGTTAAGCGCATATGATCCCAAGAAGGTGAGCGGAGAAGAAAATGATGCTAGCAATATTTCCATTGGGGGACTCACCAAGAGTGTGAGAGTCTATGCCTTGAAAGTTTCGGATCAACAACGGAAATGAAAGGGTAAGGTACTAGAAACTACTATTGGTGAGAGCAATGATCAGGAGGAGGAGTTTCTCAGAATAATGAAGCAAAGCGAGTATGATATTTTTGAGTAATTAGGAAAAACTCAAGCTAAAATCTCATTTCTGGCTTTAATCATTAGCTCAGAAGCACATCAGAAAGCTTTACAGAAAGTTTTGAATAAAGCTGATATTGCACCTAACATTACTCTAGAGAAGTTTGAAGACTTAGTGAATTATGTAAAGATTGCTAACACAATCACCTTTTCAAAGGAAGACCTAAGTGTATCAGGTAGTACGCACAATAAAGCATTATATATCACTGTGAAGTGTAGAGGTTATACCATTATGAATGTTATAATAGATAATGGATCCGCTCTAAATGTTTTGCCTTACTCTACGTTGACACAACTATTAGAAATTATGATGAAATGAGGGAAAGTGATATTTTAGTATAGTTATTTGATGGCTCTAGGAGGGAGGTAAAAGGAAACATTACATTAGGCATGGAGATTAGCCCTAGTACTTTCCAGGTGCTGCTTCAAGTTATAGACATTGAGCCATTTTATTCAATGCTGCTAGGTAGGCCGTGGATCCATGCTACAGGAGCTATACCATCCACATGGCATCAAAAGCTAAAGTTTATTGATCAGGGCAAAATTATAGCCATCAGGAGTGAAGAAGATATGCTAATTTCTAAGCCAGTCTCAATTTCTTATCTTGAGACAACTGAGCAAGAGTTGGAGAGCTCATTCCAGACATTAGAAATTATGGAAGGGGATTCAAAAAAGGGGAAGGATGTGTGAACCAAAGAATTGGGCAGAAGATATACTACGAAAGAATGGATACCAGCCGAGCAAGGGCTTAGGCATAAGGTTGCAAGGAATTAGTTCACCCATTGAAGTGATTGACAATGTACGAAGGGAAGGGATAGGTTGTGATCCTAAAAGTAGAAAGAATACCAGTAAATGCCTCATCCCTCTTTATGATACATTCCCAGTACGAGCTTTAATTCGTCATTCGTATAGGTCTATAAATGCTGTGAAGGATGGTGGAAATCAGGATGGTTAGATCGAGCTAGATCGAGGAAGCACACTGCTTAGCAACTGGGATGCGGAGCCAATTCTGGGTATTTGTACTTACGATTAATAGTTAATTTTAGTCTCAACTTATTTGGTTGAAATCCAAAGCTGGTTGAGTTTTATCAAATGTTAGACCTTATTTTATCCAGTTAAAAGAAATCACATTTTGTGTTCCTTTCATTCCACTCTTATTTTAAATATTCTTGATTAATTTCATTTTTATTTATTTAGGGAAATTATTGCTTTCTAATCTTCTTGCTCCCATGAAGTTTATTAGTAGACATTAATTGATTCTCATGTTGAAATGGATATGGATATTTGTGATTTTGAAGAAGACAATGAAACAGTTGAGAGGTTCTCGAAGATAATTGAATTATTAAAGAAAGGAATAATTCCTCTTAATGAAGAAATAGAAATGATAAATCTGGGAACATATTAAGATATAAAAGAACTCAAACTTGTAAACAACCCAAAAAGAGAAGAAAAGATCACCCTCCTTAAGGAGTTCTTGATGTGTTTGCATGGCATTATCAAGACATGCCAAGGTTAGACCCCTAAATCGCATCACACCAAATACCTTTACACCCAAATTATGTTCCAACGAGATTGAAATTACAAAGAATAAGGCCGGAATTATCTCTAAAAATAAAAGAAGAGGTAATGAAGCAAATAGAGGCAAGATTTCTTGAAGTAGCTCATTTCCCTGAATAGGTGGTGAATATAGTTCCAGTTCCTAAGAAAGATGGGAGAGTCATAATGTGTATTGACTATCGAAAGTTGAATGAAGCAAGTCCTAAATGTGATTTTCCCTTACCTCACATTGATATGCTGGGGGATAATACCATATTTAATCACAGGTATTCTTTCATGGATGGATATCTGGGATACAATTAGATCCATATAAGGAAAAAAGATAAAGAAAAAACTACTTTCATAACACAGTGGGAAACTTAATGCTATAAGGTGATGCCGATTGGTATCAAGAATGTTAGAGCTACTTACCAAAGGGCACTAGAAGCATTATTCCATGATATGATGCATAAGGAAATTGAAGTGCATGTGGATGATATTGTGGCGAAATCCAGTGAACAGAAGAGCCATGTGGTAGTATTAAGGAAGTTGTTTGAAAGGTTAAGGAAGTTCAAACTTCGTTTGAACCCAAATAAGTGTACCTTTAGGGCTTCATCTAGAAAATTATTAGGTTTCATTGTAAGTCAAAAAGGGATTGAAATTGACCACCTAGATAAAGTTAAAGTTATCCAAGATATGCCACCTCCTTGAACAGAAAAAGAAGTTAGGAGTTTTCTAGGAAAACTTAATTATATTGTTGGATTCATCGTAAATTTGACGCACACTTGTGAACCAATGTTCAGATTGTTAAGAAAAAATAATCCTGGTAAATGGAATGAAGATTGCCAAGAAACTTTCGAGAAAGTAAAATCATATTTACATAATCCTTTTGTTTCGGTCTCACCAACTCAGAGGACACCCCTGTTGGTTTATCTCTCGGTTTTACCAACATCCATGGGAGCTATCCTCAGTTAGCATGAGAAGGACAGTAACAAGGAGATAGCAATTTATTATTTAAGTAAGAAGTTCAATGAATGTGAAAGTCGCTACACATCTATTGAGAAAACGTGTTATGCTTTGGCCTGGACAGCTAAACGACTCCACCAGTATATGGCTTACTATACTGTTTGACTTATCTCTTGAATGGATCCTTTGAAGTATGTTTTTAAGAAATCCCATCTATCAGGGAGGGTCAGTAAATGGCAAGTAATGTTGACAGGGTATGATATCAAATACGTCACTCTAAAGTCAATCAAAGGGAGTATCATTACAGATCAATTGGCTGAAAACCTAGTCAACGAGCATGAAATAGTGGATTTTAATTTCTCTGATGAGGATATACTAGCAGTAGAAGAAGATAAGTCCGAAGAAAATTGGAAGATGTATTTTGATGGGATCGTGAATGTGCATGGAAATGGACTTGGAGCCATAATTGTGTCTCCAAAAGGAAGGCAATTTCCAGTTGCGATAAAGCTAGACTTTGGATGTACAAACAATATTACTGAATACGAGGCCTGTGTTAGCGGACTACAAGAAGCCTTGTCAATGAAAATAAAGAAATTAGAAGTTTTCGAGGACTTAGCCCTTATCATCTACCAAGTCAAAGGAGAATGACAAACACGGGATCCTAAATTGATTATGTATTAAAGATACCTGTCCCAATTAATGAAGGAATTTGAAGAAATCACATTTTCACACTTAGCTAGGGATAAAAATCAAATTGTAGATGCTTTGGCAACTATAGTTGACATGGTTAAGTTGGATCAAGGAAGTAAAGTTCTACCTATTAGTGTAAAATCCAGGGATAAACCTGCTTATTGCTTGAATATCGAGCAGAGTGACAAAAAGCCATGGTATGAAGATATTAAGCAGTACATCTAATATCGGCAATACCTTAAGGGAACAGAAGAAAATGGCAAGAAAACCATTAGACGGTTAACAATGGGTTTCTTTTTAAGTGGGGAGGTTTTGTACAAAAGAGGTTATGATGGGACATTACTTCGGTGTGTTGATAGCTCAAAGGCTCAAGCGATTATAACAGAAGTACATGAGGGAATGTGCGCAACCCATGCCAATAGCCACATGATAACCCATCAGATTTTAAGGTGTGGTTATTATTGGTCCACTATAGAGAAAGATTACATCAATTACTGTCGAAATTGTCATAAATGTCAGGTTTATGCTGATCGCATCAACACCCCGCCATTTCCGTTGCATAACTTGATAAATCCATAGCCGTTCTCTATGTGGGGATTGGATGTAATTGGGCCTATTAACCTGAAAGCATCTAATGGCCATCATTTTATATTGGTTACTATAGATTTTTTCGCAAAATAGATTGAAGCATCTTCATATGCTACCATTACCCAAAAGGTGTTCCTGAGGTTGAGGTTCATGAGGATCAATATTATTTGTCGCTATGAGTTGCCAACAAAGATAATCATAAATAATGCACTAAACTTAGACGGTGCCAAAGTAAAGAAATTCTGCGAGCAATTCAAGATAAAGCATCACAACTCGTCACCATATAGGCCACAAATGAATGGGATAGTCGAAGCCGCAAACAAGAATATCAAAAGAATATTGGGTAAAATGGCGGTAACTTACAAGGATTGGCATAAGATGCTCCCATATGGCTTCAGTGCCTACTGCAGTTATGTAGATCTTCAACTGGCCAACTCTTTATTCCTTGGTTTATCGAATGGAAGCGGCAACACTGATTGAAGTGGAAATCCCTTCTCTCAAAGTACTCATGGAAGCACTGCTTGAAGAATCTGAATGGGCCCAAATCCGCTATGAACAGTTGAACTTAATAAAAGAAATGAGACTTACTGCAATATGTCATGGCAGCTCTATAAAAAAAGGATGCCTAAGGCCTTTAATAAAAAGGTTCATCCAAAGGAATCCCAAATAAGAGATTTAGTACTCTGAAAGATCTTTCCTAATCAAGAAGATGTGAGAGGAAAGCAGGCCCCATTTTACAAAGGCCTATATATTGTCAAGCAGGCATTTTCGGGAGGATTCTTGATTCTTGCTGATGCGGATGGACAAGAATTAACTAAGGCAGTGAATTCAGATTCTGTAAAATGTTACTATGCATAAGGAAAAAAGAAAAAAGAAGAGAAAGAAAAGAAAATTTGCTAAACTAAAAACCCTTTAAGGGTGGTTTAGGCAAAAGTTAAAGAATCCTACTAAGTCAAAAACCTGAAAGGGCGGCTTAGGTAAAAGCCAAGACGGTCACAATGGGAGAACTATATTCAAGTAGTTTGAGTGATCAAAGGTGATTATGAACTAGAACAAGAATTTGGAATATAAAATTGGGGCAACGTTTCCATGGGAAATTATGACATTTTTGGTCCAATTTTGTCAAAGGCACAGAGTTCATAATGATTGCAATACGAGAATCAAAGTTAATGGAGGCTGATAAATTTAAACTGGGGTAATTTTGTGGTCATTCCTTTATTTGACCAATTGATCGCATCAGAGTCTTACGACTCTTTTATTTGAAAATATATTCATTCTAGCACATTTGGTATTCCTTATGATACATTGCCATTGCCTGATTTTTGATATTCTTGTCATTGTTAAACATGTTTACTTCAATAAATAGAGGTTTATTCATTTAGTAAATCTTCATCTCATCATTTCTCTGGATAAAATAAGAATGAATTAATATAGAGGCAAAGTTAAAAAATTATTTATTTGTATTTTGTCGGTGGTAGTTGGCAATGTATTGCAGGGACTAAGGAGTGGCTCACTCAGTATAGTCTGAGTCAACATCCATTAAGACTGAAGAGAAAGGTTCCCAGCTTTGAGTTGTGGTTGGATGATGAGGCATATAACAATTACTGTGAAATGATCAAACAGAAAGCCATCAGATGAAAGAATGGATAAAGTAGGTCCTGAGAGCCAAAACGCTTGGGTTGAGACTTTCTTCGAGGGGTAAGGTATGATTTAAGAAGTTTTAACAGATTCCCAATTTCATTCAATTTCAAGCAATGTTTCCCTGGCCAATTCATGAAGAGTTCTTTGTCTGTTTGAAAAATTCCAACTTAATGCGGTATTTACCCATGCTGATTTTCATTCTTTTAATCTGACATGCAGCAATTCCCCTTGCCAAATTCCCAATTTCATTTAGTTTCATGCAATGTTTCCTTAACTGATTCACGAAGTGATCTTCACTGATTTTTAAAATTCTAGCTCATTGCGGTGTTTATCCCTGCTAATTTTCAAAATTCTCTCTCTGGTTTGTGGCGATGCACTTACCAGATTCCCAATTTTGTTTTGTTTCATGCGGTGTTTCCCTAAGAGATTCGTGAAGTGATCTTCATTAGTTTTCAAAATTCTAGCTCATTGTGGTGTTTATCCCTACTAATTTTCAATTTCTCTTTCTGGTTTGAGGTGATGCCCTTACCAGATTCACAATATCATTTGGTTTCATGTGGTGTTTCCCTGATTGATTCACGAAGTGATTTTCGCTGATTTTAAAATGTCTAGCTCATTACAGTGTTTACCCTTACTGATTTTCAGAATTTTCTTTCTGGTTTACGGCGATTCCCTTACCAGATTCTCAATTTCTTTCGGTTTCATGCGGTGATTCCTAGGCCGATTCATGAAGTGATCTTCGCTCATTTTGAAAAATTCTAACTCAATGCAATATCCTAGCTCGATGCAGTGTTCACCCTTACTGATGTTTGAAATTTAATTTCTGGCTTCATGTGGTTTTACCCCTTGCAACATTTAAAAATCTTACTTTGCTTGCTAAGTTCGCTCCTAGACAAAATGTGTGTTTTTTTTAATCTTTACTTGTTCTTTATAGGTAAGCTTGAAAAATCGTTGGTTTTTCATTTTTCCCATCAAGAAACAAGTAAAGAGGGGCAACTGTCAACACTTGATTTTGTCTAGGTAGTTTTTAAAAATTTTAAATTTATATATATTACATTTCATTTGAAAATAAAAATATACAAAGAAAAAAAAAACTAAAAAAAAAGAGAAATACCAAAATCTAAGAAAAGCAATAACACACGTTTAGCCCATTTTTGTTTTGCTTATTTGGACCTAATTCCTCCTTTTTTCTAGCCAACACCATCCTTAGCCCAATCCTAAGCTTTTGGCCCAATAACCCACTCAAGCTTACCCTGTCCATTAACCCATGACCCAACCCGGTTCCTCTACTTAGCCTAGCTTATTCCTTTTAATTCATTTAGCCCCAGCCATCATTTTGGCAGAGCTTCATTTAGCAAAATGCACCTCATGCTCATCACTTCGTGCAACACAACAACATGCACAGCTAGTGTATCTCCCTTGCTCCACTTCCCATTATTCGCACTGCTCCTGTTCTTCTTGTATGCCTCACTTGTTGCAGTCGTGATTTCCCCTTGCACAACTTTCACGCAATGCACACTTATGCCATCTGAAGAAACCCATGCTCAGCTCCAGCCACGCCTATAGCACACCTGCGATGCCCCTGTACCCATGTCCAAATTTTATGCTACAGCACTCCTCTACCGGTACACAGCAGCACTTCGCACAATACGCCATATCACGTATACACAGTGGTCCCCCCTTGCTCGCACAAAATGTACTAGGATGCTCCTTCATAAATCAAGCTCGCGGTCTGTACACTCAGCCTTTCCTTGGTGCTGTTGTAACGTCCACGAATATCTCTCCCTTTACACTCTATCTCGCGCATGAATCTTTAGCCCCAAGTGCCTGAATCATTGGCTATAAATAGAAAGGTACGAGACTGGTTGGAAGGGAGGGAGAGAAGTTTCTTCATGGTTTTCTCATGGAAGGATACAATTGGGCTTAGAGAGAAATTTTGGAGGTGACTCTACAATTGCTACCCGGCCTTTAGAGATCAGTATGAAAGGGGAATTTTCTTGTGACATTGAGGAGGTAAGCTTCTCCAGTTCTTTGAGTCTGTTGAGCCGAGGATACACTAGTGGCATGGGGGTATATTAAGTTCATTTTGATGCTGAGTCATATTTGGAGTTAAATATGGTTTTTGAGTTTTGATTTAGAATGTAACTTGGTCTGGAGATTTAGATATTTTCTTGTATGTTGGTTTTAAAAAATGTCATCTTTGATTCAACTTGATTGTTATGATACTTCAATCTATGGGTTAAGTATGCTTTCACTCTGTGATTCAGAATTGATGCCATCTTGGGTCTAGAGTAAATCCTACTCTGAGCTTAAATATTTTCTGCTCTATCGGTTATGAGTTTATCTTTGTTTCCAAACACATTCTGGATTGCGCTTGAGAGTTGCTGAAATCTATGATGTAAACTTTATTTTCTCTCTGGCCTGAGGTTAATTCTAATGTGGGTTTAGATGTGTTACGATTGGTTGCTCAAATTCATTCTAGCTCTGTTTCAAGGATTGGTTTCCATTTAAGTTCAAATATGTCTAGTTCCTGTGATCTGACAGCGAAAGGGTTCTTCACTAGTGACTGATCCGCACATGGTACTACAATTTAACTGCTTTTTATTCTTCCTTCCTTACATATGTGGATATTGACATTTAAAAGCCTGTCTGTCTCCGCTCTATCTTATCTAGAAAGTGGGAAGTACACTCCCATGTTGGTTAAAGCATGTTAGTTCAAATCAAATCTTAACCCGAGTGTTAATGCTTTAATCTGGATTGCTTTTGGTATGTAGGATAAATTTACATTCATTTTATCTCTAGTTCAATAATACTATGTTGTTTAAGTCTCAAGCTTCTTGATGTGATTCTGTTAGTAATTCTCGTGGACATTTGTAAGCTTGGTGTCCCACTTTGTCTCTTAACTTAGTTTTTTTTTTCTTTAGTTTTTCTTTTATCTTCATCTTTGATTTTGTGGCTTGTGGATGTTCTGCCATGTAAATGTTTTTTTCTTGAAATATTTATGCTAGGTTTTTTTTTTTGTATATTTTGTCTTCTGTTACTCATGTGCATAGTTTATCACATTAATTTCTACATTTCCCTTTTATTTTATTCATTTTATTTTATTTTATTGCTTCTTTTAGTTTTTTTTTTATTGGGTGGTTTAAATTTTTTTGGGTTGTAATATGTTGATTTTTGTTAATTTATACCATTTTCCATTGTATACGGCATAAGTCATCTTTTTTTATTTATTATTTTTGCTATTTATTTATAATTTTTTTTAATTTTTAATTTTTAATTTTCATAGATGTCTTTTATTATTCGTTTTATTTTATTTTACTTTATTTTATTTATTTTTACTTTTGCAAAATAATGTGAAAGGGTCTAATGCACCTTGTTCATCACTTAAAAAGTATATATAAAATAAGTTTTCTTCGTTTTCCTTTGAAAATAAAGTAAATAGGAATATTCTAGAGTTATTTTTAAAAGGTCATTTGCAATTAAGAGGACTCAAAGTCCAAATCCTATTTTAATAAATTGGGTTTCAAGTCCTAAAATGCATTTTATTAAATGGTTTTAAATGAAAATTCAATTTGGGTTTCAAAGACCCATCAAATCAAAATCTTTTGGGTCAATTACTATTTAAGCATTTTGGGTTCTGAGGGCATGCCTCGGTTGAAACTCTTTTAGTAAATTAGTGTGAAAATTCCAATAACCTACTTAGGAGAATAACAAAGAAATTGAAGGTGTTCATGAAATTATAACTTTTTAAACACTACTTTGTTGATCTTCAAGAACAATCTTAATTTTTAAGACTTTGGGTGAGGACCTAGTGCCTCCATATTGATTATTCCTCTAGGGCTTTGGGTGAGGACATTATGTTTCTATATTATTCAATTCTAAGACTTTGGGTGAGAACCTAGTGCCTCCACATTGTCTACCCCTCTAGGGCTTTAGGTGAGGACATTGTACCTCTACAATATCCAATTCTTAGACTTTGGATGGGGATTAAGTGCCTCTACATTGTCTTAATTTTAGGAGCTTTGGGCGAGGACTTAGTGCCTCTGCATTATCCCTTTTCTTAGGCTTTAGGTAAGGACCTAGTGTCTCTATATTGTCTATTCTTCTAGGACTTTGGGTGAGGATTCATTGCCTCCGCATTGTCTAAATATACGTCCTAGGGAAGCAATCATATATCCATCCTAAGCAATTTTTCATCAAAATTATCTCGAACGACGTGAACCTTGATCCCGCTTGGGATACGTAGGCACTTACCTAATAAGGTATGTCTGATTATTTCATTTTTCATCTTCTCGTCATATTAATAGCAAAATGGGGTAATTAAAATAAAAAAAATTAATACATAAATGATTTAGGGTAACCATCCTTAGAGATGAACGTTGTAGGGTGCCTAATAACTTCCCTACGCCTAATTAGACTCCCAAACCAATCTTCTAGTTTCAATGGCCAATTTTTTTATATTTTAATCCCAATTATCTTTACAATTAATTGGTAGTGACTCCGTTTTTAATCTCTGTATGTTTTTCCTTTTTGTCGCCTTATGGTCATGACTGTGCATTTTTCGGCCTTCACGTTGTGACAACGTTCTTTGAAAGTTAACGTTAAAAAAAAATAAGTGTAAAATATTTTAACTTCTTTTCTATTTTGTTATTTTGTTATTTTTATATTTTTATGTATTTATTTTTATATTTTAAAAATAAGCTACATATAAATTTAATTTAAAAAATAAAATTAAAGTTAATGATTATTTTTTAATTATTCATATAAAAACTCAAAATTATCTGTAATGAACTATTTAATTTACTTAGTTTATAAACTCATCTCATATTGAAATTTTCTTTTATAGTCACAAACACTCATCTTTTTACATAGGGTACCTACAATTTTTTTTTATACTTTTATTAAAAAGATAATTTGTTATCAATAATAATTTTTTATTTATTGTTTATTGAGTGTTAATTAAAGTGATATATTCTTGCAAAAATTAATTCAAATTCTCGCAAAAATCAATTCACAAATTTCACAAAAATTTATTTTCACTATCATCAACATTCATCCTATCACAATTACATCATCCCATTACATAATAATTAGCAAGAAAAACCATTTAAAATTTTTATGAGAAACATTTTTATGAAAAAAGAACTCATCTTTTATGAATTTATCCTTGAACAATGTCACATTTTTGTGTCATATGTTCACGCAATGCTAGTTTCAATTTCTTACAACAATTTTATTGCTTATCCAAAATTCTTTATTTGGATTTACTGCAAAAATAAATTTTAGAATTAATTTAATTATCATCATATTTAATTTCTTTTTTCTATGTAAAGTTGAGATTTTAATGTCACATGATAAAATAGACATTGCAATATGAAAATTTATTGAATATATATATATATACATGTTACATACAACAACTTAAATTATATTATGTTTACACTATATATATAATTTTTTAATTATTATAAAACACTATTATAATATTATTTGAAATATAAAAAATAAATGTGATGAAATGCTAATTTAAAATTAATTTTAGGTGGTTACTTGTGTGTCACGCCCCAATTTAGGACACGTGACCGGCGTAGATAATTTACCCTTCAGGTATTATCTACCAGCCTCACATATCAATGCAGACAATTTTAGTGAAATCCATTATAAATAAATAACGATACAGAAGTGCATTTTCATAAAATAAGTTCTAAGTCTGAAATTTATTAGAAATTTCGGCAGAGTCTCCCCTGAAATATGGACTATCCCAGGATACAACCTGCAAATAAAACAAGATGGCATACCCACCACCAACCAGAAGCCTCAGTGGCTTATCAGAAAAACAGTAAAAGGTCCATCATGGACTGTTTATC
>JASKGM010043344.1:0-17646 GCA_034509205.1 Ceratonia siliqua
GGTAACATAACAATATAAAATACTTGCCTTCGTCAAATTAATTTTTTTAGTAAATTACTGTTTTATCTTTATAAAATTCTCAATTTTTTAGTTTGGTCATAAAACAAAAGTATACTCGAAAGGGCCTTTTTGAATATGAATACACGTTGGAGGACTAAAATGAGAAGTTGAGAATCTTTCAAGGACCAATAATAGTATGTAAATTTGAATATGACTTTTTACTAATCATTTAGCAGTTAGCTTCTTCACCGTTAAACCACGCCTAATGATTTAATTAAAGGACATTGCTTTCTTATTATCTCTCATTATGCATGTGAATTCTGCGCTCATAGACGTGGGTCCCACACACAGTGAGGGCCTTGTAGCCTTTTTTTGTGGGTGGCTAGTGGCTACATGCATAACGCTCTACATTTGAGGGGATAAGCTAGAATAATCTTAATTAAATTTGAGTTTATATGTTAAGAGAATAGTTTTGAGATGAAGTCACATTTGACACATGCAGGTTGGTGGTTCCACACAAGAATACGAGGGAGGCCTAACTTTTGCTACAGTGAGAGAAGCAGGGCATCAAGTGCCAAGTTATAAGCCAGCCAGAGCTCTTTCTCTCATCAAACACTTCTTACATGGCACACTTCTTCCTAGAATGAGATATTTCTGATTTCTTCTATTTATGTTACAAGTATTGGAATTATTTTAGACTTTATTTAAGTTGGTTCATCTTTTTTTATGTAAATTCAATCTTTATTGGTTTTTGTTTTAGACATTTGATATATCCTTGATGAAAATAATAACAAGATAAGAATTAGTAGCATCATTAAGATTCTTGATGCTTGCAATATAATGTTAATTAAAACTCCTGCAATTTTAATCTTGTTCTCACATTATTTAGGGATAATTTCATTTATATGCTTTTGAAGACACTTGTAATGCCCAATTTCTAAAATAAGAGTTACATTTAAAATGGAGACTAAGTAGCAAGAGTTTCAAACTTTAAAAAATTTCAAGAAAGCCCTTCAACACTAAAACCCCTAGAAAAGAAATTTAGAAGCCCCTTCTCTGTTTCTTCAAAATTTCTTGCACCTTTTCTCTCCTCTACCCGAGTGTCTCTCCTCCTCCCCTTGTGATACTGTGCCGCGAAACCCCCCACCATGCCATTGTTTTCGTCTGGACAGCCACCGCCGTCCTTTGCCAATGCCTCACTGTCGCTTCTCCTCACCGACTGTTGTTGTGTCTCCGCTGCAACCGTGGCCGTGGATGGTGCTGCGTAGTGATTCATTTGGAGCAAAGTGATGGGTTTTGAATTCATTCCTTTGAACAAGTAAGTGGTGGTAAATCAAATCCCTTTGTGCTACATGCTGAAAATTCAAATATATGCCTCTATGCAGTGGCGGATCTTGATAAAAATGTGTGAGGGGGCAGAGTTTTTTAATGACCAAACTGCATTATATTATTTCTTGGGTGGTTGCTATATGTTACCGCCCCATTTTTTGGTGGTAATGCAACCCTACCTCCCACCTTTTTTTTTTTTTTTGTATTAATTGATTGTTTTTTATATTATATTTTTTTTTTTGAGAATTTTTGAAATATTTTTGAACTTTTGTTGAAATTTTTTACTTAAGAAAAGTACAATGCTAAAAAAAATGTTAAATAAACAGTACAATAAGTGTAAAATTTTTTTAAAAAATTAAAAACATTTCAAAATTGAAAATAATACCAAAAGGTAAAAAAAAAAAACAAAACAAAAAGGGTAGGAGGTGAAAATGCATTGCTACAGTCGTAATAGTGGGGTTATAGCATAGGAAATGACTATTTCTTGTTAGCCTTCAATGGCTTTATTAGTATCAAAAAAATGGACAAATATTGGTAAACAAAAATAGCAGAATGACTGTGGAAGCTTAACAACAATAATGAAATTTTTTGCCTTTGGTAGAAAATTAGTCACATTTGAAAATAGATGGGAAAAAATAAATATATAACATAAATTACATATCTAAAAATGGAGAATTAAAAAATTTGCAGAAAAAATCAGACATTATAAATGCTGTAAATATAAAAATTAAAGATGTTAATAAAAGATGAAAAAGAGAGAGTTGGAAAGAGAATAATGAAAGAATAGAAAAAGTTAAAGAAAGAACATGAAAAAAAAAAGAATAAAAAGAGTTGGAAAGAGAAGATGAAAAAGTTGGAGAAATAAGATGAGAGAAAAGAATAGAAAAAGTTGGAGACAAAGATAAAAAAATATTATTTATAATTATATATTTTCTTTTGTTACACTTCTGTTACATATTCACTTTTAACTGTTGATATATTATAAAAAACTTACATGACAAAATATTTTTAAAAAAACATAATTATAGAGCAAATTTTTTAGGGGGGCAATTTATTTGTTTTAAAAATTTTTATATACAAAAAAAAATTTGGGGGGCGGTGACCCCCCTATGTCTCCACTAAGCTCCGCCATTGCCTCTATGTACAGAAAAATAATCTGAAAAACTTCAAAGGAATTAGATAAACTTCTGATAATCCTCTTGGGGTTTGTGTTTTCATTTAGGAGCGTTGAATCCATGATAAACCATATTGAAATTACAGAATAACACAAGGGTTGGATGATGTACAAATGCATTAGACTTGAAATACTAGAAAATGTTTATAAGGTTCACCAAGAAGAAGGAGATTTTCATAAATAATAAAAAGTGGCACACACACACACACACACACACACACACATATATATATATACCCATACACATAATTTGATTAAGTCAAGCAAGTTGAGAGTCCTTGAAATTTAAGTTAGGCCCTGGTCTGAGTTAGTTAAATTAGCTGTCCGGGTTCAACCAATTAACACTCTGCCCTTCCATAACTAAACACAGCTTGACTATGAAATAGTAATATGATTAGTGTATTAATGTACTACGCACATATATGTACACTTAGGGATATCTGAAGCAAACCCTCTGGAATCGAAGCAGCCTTCAAACAAAGAAGTGTGGAACTCGGTTACCGAACTTTCGAGTAGCCTGTGAGTGAATTCTTACTTCCCTCTTGATGCCTGAATTGCTAAATTTTAACCGTGGTTCAATGACTTTATTTAAGTATAATTTGGGAGTGATTTTTGAGAAAAGTGATATATATATATATATATATATATGTATGTATGAGAATTGATTATTATGTTCCACTGTATAAATTGTTTCTCATAGTGATTATGGGAAAGCTTGAGTGGTATGAGATTTGTGAAAGTAATTGAGAATTGTATTCTAGGATCCGTAGTAGAGTGGTGATAGAGCTACTAAATATACCTAAGTCACAACCTTTATTAGTGAGTGCAGTTCTTGGCAGAAGATTAAGTTTTGTTATGAATGGTTTCCTCCGGATGAAAATGCTCTGGAAAGAAATAGGAAATTTGATATTTTCTTTCGGTGAGTGCAATTCTTGAAGGTGAGGATCGAGTTACCCTCTAATTGAGTTTTATCTTCTGGAGCGGGAATACTGTTTTTCTCAGTTTGAGTTCTCCCCTGAAATTGTTATGGATCCTAGGAAATTACGATTTTCTTTACTGAAGTATTTTTTAAATACAACTACTCTTTAACTTCATATTATTAAATATTATTATAATATGATTGTGAAATATAATTTATTTTACTTCTCAGATGTAAGGTGCATTAGCTGCATAATGTATTAAAATTAAATCCTTAAGTATTGAACGAGGTTTCATGTGATTTAACCAGTAATGCACTTTACACCTGGGAGTTTATGTATCAATTGGTGAGTCTGTTTTTCATTCACTGAGTCGGTGGACTCACCTTTCAAATTTTAACATTTTCAGATCAGGTCACTGGTAATTTTCATTCAGCTCCGCCTGCACCCTTTAAACCTGCTGATTGAATTGGTAGGTATTACCCTGAGTAGTAGTATTGGAGTATACTTGAGAAATTATGGACAGATGTTGGATATGATTTATTTGCATTTTAGTTTATTTCATGGTTTGTAATTATAGTTGCATAATTACATGTAATTTGGATATACAGTCCATGATGGACCATTTATTATTTTCTGTTAAGCCACTGAGGCTTCTGGTTGATGGTGGGTATGTCCACCTTATTGTTTTCATATATTTATACCCTGGGATAGTTCATATTTCAGAGAAAATTCTGCCAAAATTTTTAATAAATTATTGACTTAGTAAATTTTTATGAAAGTGTAATTTACTTTTATTTTTCATTTAAAGATAAGTGTAAATGATTTTAATTGTATAAGTATTTTGGCTGGTAGGTAATTACCTGAAAAGTGATTTCCTACGCCGGTCACGTATCCTAAAATGGGGCGTGACACTATTATATTTTATAATGATGTATCATAAGAATTATTTTTCTCCTTGACATCTCAAAAGATTTTAGAATGACAATAGAAAAAACCATTTTAAAGTACGTACATTTAGAAGTATAATTTTCTCTTTAATATAATGTTCTAATTAAACTCAAATTTATGTTGAGCTTTATAACATTATCACTTAAAAACCCAAAACTTACTAATAATAAATATTAATTGGACTCTCATATTTCTTTAATTATAATTTCATTATACCAACTATATGTTAATTTTGATACTAGCTTTTATATTTTATCATTAATTTTTTCTTTAAAGTAAATCTTGTTAGCACAATTGCCAAATTCAACTAAATTACAACACCTAGAATTTCATTAATAAAATATGAAATTTAAAACCAATAGAGTTTTTAATTTTTCAATAATAAATATTTAATATTGTTAGCTCATCGTTAATATTAAAGAATGAGGTTCAATCAGAAAAAGAAGAAACATAAGAAATACAACATAAGAGGAAAAGTCAACCTTGCATATCCCAAGGATTTTGTCATTAGAGTGACAGTAATGTTTCATCATTTGGATAACTCTTTTTCCTTTGTATCTTATGTACATTTTTTTATTCTTTCCTCTTGTATATTTCCTGTCCCTTTCCCCTCTGGCTTACTAGTTGTTGTCCTTTGTTTGTTTGCTGGATTGTTGTCTATATAGGTTTTCATTTTGTACACATTAGAAGTTTAATCTTCAAAATATATTATAGAAAAATTCTCCAAGCCGCTCTCTGTTATTTCTTTCTTTCTTTCATCATCTTCATCTTTCTTTAATTTCATTTTCTTATATGTATTAAAGCCTACAATAGCATATGAATAAACCATACCTTCAAACACGAGCCTAAACTCATCAGAGCTCTTCGAATCACAAAACCAAACAAACACCAACACAAACCTAAATCCAAGTTCTCTTCCAAAAACAATCCATGACCCTACTTTACCATTAAGTCCATATTTCATTGGAACTAATGATGGAACAAGAGCTATGTTAGTATCTCATGGTCTACAAGCCCACAACTATTACTCATAGGCTAGATAGATGAAAAAAGCTCTTAGAATAAAAAACAAGCTGGGGTTCATAGATGGCAGCCTCTGTGAACCTACAAATCCAAATAATCCTTTAATGGAACATTGGTCGAGGTGTAATGACATTGTAATCACCTGGATGCATAATACTATAGGAGTCAACATCAAATGCAGCATTGTGGATGCAGAGACTGCTCACCAACTATGGCTGGAGCTTAAGCAGAGATTTACTCAACAAAATGTACCCAGAATAAATGAAATCAAGCAAGGTATAACTGCCTTAGCTCAAAATCAAGAACCTGTCAATGTGTACTTCTCAAAGCTTAAGACCATGCTGGATTAGCTTCTGAACTATGAATCTATTCCTAATTGGTTGTGTTGAGGACTGAAAATTGTTGTCTAAAACCAACAACGTGACTGGGTCATGAAATTCCTTATGGGTTTGAATGAATTTTACAAAGGCATCAAGGCTCAAATCTTGTTAACCAAGAATTTTCTCAGCCTAAATGAAGTTTACTCAATCATCCAATAAGAAGAGAAGAGAAAAATCCTTAGATGATAGACACAGTGGATCCATAGCTTTAGCTATTAGAGCCAACAATAAAGAAGGAGGAAAGTCATATGCATAATCTCAGAGGAAAGATAAATACTACTACGTTCACTACAAAATATCAGGCCATTCCCTTGAAAGATGTTTCAAGGCTAACCTCGAACCACATTGCTCTCATTGTCAAATACCTGAATATACAATGGAGAAGTGTTATAAGTTGCATGGATATCCCTCAAGGAACAAAACATATGGTAAAGTTAAGCTCCCTACACCTGCTGCTAATCAAGTTTCTATCATTCCTATCACTATTGACCAGGAATAAGGAAAAGCCAAAGCCTTAATATCACTAACTCAGGAACAATACTCCCAACTAACTCAACTTTTGGCTCTCCTCAAGCCATTCAATAGTGATCCTCCAATCCCAAAATTGTCTGGTATACCTCTCTCCTTATCCACCCACATGACCAAAGATGCTAGTGAGGTCCTTTGGATTCTTGACATAGGTGCAACAGCGATCTGTTCCACCTCCCTATTTACAACAATATATTCTCAAGTTTCATACTCTGTAGCACTACTTAATGGAAAGAATGCCTCTGTCACCTATGTTGGCACTATTAAACTGAATGATTCCTTCATCCTGAAAAATGTTATATGTGTCCCTTCTTTTTCTTTTAATCTTATATTTGCTAGCAAAGTTGTTCAAGAATCAAATTGTTGCCTCATTTTCTTTTTTGATTTATGTTACATTTAGGACCTTTCGACTTAGGCAACGATTGACATGGGTGAGATGAAGCGTGGCTTGTACCATCTGATGCAAAAAGAAGTCCCTACTTCAGCCTTAGACAAGTTTTGAACTAGTTCAACCACCATACTGCCATTTTTGCATCTATGACCTCTAATAGTGAAATCTTTAACCTTTTGCATTATAGGCTAGGCCACTTTTCCCATTTTGGCACTTTTTTCACCCATGCACCTAAAAATTTCAGTCACAAACCTTGTCTTATCTGCCTTTTGGCTAAATTACATAAGTTACCTTTTTGTTCAAGTGAGCACAAATCTGTAAGATGTTTTAAATTAGTGCATTGTGACATATGGATACCTTGTAATGAATTAAGCTATGATGGATCCAAATATTTCTTGACCATTGTAGATGATTTTAGTATATGTACTTGGGCTTACATGCTTAAAACAAAATTTGATGCAACTAGTGCCTTACAATGTTCTTGTGCTATGATTAAGACACAATTTGACACTAAAATTAAAATCATTCAAAGTGACAATGAAGAGAATTTGCCATGAAAGACTTCTATCTTAAAAAAGGAATCATACACCAAAAAACATGTGTTGAGACACCTTAACAAAATGCTCTAGTGGAAAGGAAACTTCAACACATCCTAAATGTTGCTAGAGCCTTAAAATTCCAAAGCAACATACCCCTGAAATATTGGAATGATTACATTCTCAGTGCAATTTACCTCATAAATAGAATCATGTCTACTCTATTGAAACACAAAAGTCATTTTGAAATCATATTAAAAAAACAAGCCTACCTAATCTCACCTCAAAGTCTTTGGTTGCTTAGCATTTACCACAACCCTTATGAATGGAAGACATAAATTTGATTCAAGAGCTACAAGATGTGTCTTCTTGGGATACCCTTTTGCATTCAAAGGGTACAAATTATTGGACTTAGAAAGTAATAAAATCTCCATCTCCAGAAATGTTATTTTCCAAGAGACAAATTTTCCTTTCAAAAACATTATCGCAACATTCTTAATTCATTATTCTTTACACTCTCAAATTGAGCCTAATCTATTCAATTAGCCCAATACAATCGTTACACCAAATACTTTCACCCAAAATGATTCAGCAGAAATTTCAAACCCTGCGTCATGCAGCTCTAAAAATTCTCCATTGAGTTTTAAAATGCCAAATGATTAAGATAGTGAACAAACCAACACTCCTGCAACTCTCTTTGATTATTCCATTTTTATACCCATTGATACCAACAAGATTCATCACTTACCTAGAAGATCCACCAGAACCAGAAATGCATCTTCATATTTACAAGATTTCATATGTCAACAAGCCACTTACTCTTGCTCACCTCAACAGTTTCACAAGGAGGAAGAATCTGGTGTTTTAGGTAAACCTTTCCCTCTTAGTAATTGCATATCCTATGAAAAATTATCCACTCTATACAAAGCTTTTGTGACTTCTATAACTGATCACATTGAGCCTAGAAACTATCAAGAAGCCTCACAATCTGACCAATAGTATGTTGCCATGAAAACTAAAATCTTGCTTTTGAATCAAACAAAACTTGGATGATAGTTGACTTGTTATCAGAAAAAGAAGAAATTGAGTGTAAATGGGTCTACAAAAAAAATACAATGCTGATGGGAGTGTTGAAAGGCTTAAGGTAAGACTAATGGCAAAACGGTACACCTAACAAGAAGACCTTAATTAACATTTTCCCTTGTGGTAAAGTTAGTGACAATAAGAACATTGTTGGCTACTGCAACTATAAAAGGATGGCATATACATCAATTTGAGGTAAACAACGCCTTCCGACATGGAGACTTATAAGAAGAAGACTACATAGATTACCCCTTAGCTATAAAAATAAAGAAGGGAGAAAAGTTTGCAAACTCAAGAAAAGTTTGTATGGGTTAAAGCGAGCATCAAGACAATGGTATTCCAAACTATCCAACTTCATTATCCTGTAAGGATTTAACCAATCTAAGGCAGATTATAGCCTAACCACAAGATTAAAAGGTACCTCTTTCACAGCCATTCTTGTCTATGTTGATGATATAATTATTGCAAGTAATTGTATGACTACCATCAACATACTTAAAGCATCCCTTAATGCCAAGTTCAAAATCAAGGACCTTGGCAAATTGAAATTCTTTCTTGGCCTCGAGGTAGCAAGATCAGAGAAAGGAATCCATTTATGCCAAATAAAATATGCCCTTGATATCTTGAAGGATTCTGGAACCATAGGATCTACCATTGCTAAAATTTCTTTAGACTAAAACTTCAAATTGTCTAAAGAACAAGGTGAACTTCTTAACGATCCTAGTCTCTAGAGAAGGTTGATTGGAAGATTAATCTACTTAACTATAACCATACCTGATCTTGCGTACTCAGTGCAATTATTAAGCCAATTTATGGATAATCTTAGGATACCTCACCTACATGCTGCCCACAAAGTGTTAAGATAGATTAAGAGGGCACTAGGGCAGGGATTATTTTACCCTGCTAATTCTGTACTTCAACTTCAAAGATACTGTGATTCAAATTGGGGAACTTGCCCAGACACAAGAAAATCAATAACAAGATACTATATATTCATTGGCTCTTTCTTGGTATCTTGGAAATCAAAGAAACAAAATGTAGTGTCAAGATCCTCAGCTGAAGCTAAGTATATGGCAATGGCTAATCTTAGTTGTGAGCTAACTTGGTTCAGATACATCTTTAAAGATTTAAATATCCAACACCCTCAAGCAGTAATAATGTTTTGTGATAGCAAGTCAGCCATTTACATAGCCACCAACCCAGTCTTCCATGAAAGAACTAAACATATAGAGTTGGACTATTATCTAATCAGGGATAAGATTCAAGAAGGAAGCATTAGGATTGAACATGTCTGCAGTGGTTCACAAGTTGCTGATGTTTTAACCAAAGCTCTAAGTTCTCCTATTTTCCAAGATGGGAGTACTAGATATATACTCTCCATCTTGTAGGGGGCTATTAAAGAATGAGGTTCAATAAGAAAAATAAGTAATAGAATAAATACAACATAAGAGGAAAAGTCAACCTTGCATATCTCAAGGATTATGTCATCAGAGTGATAGTGATGTTTCATCAGCTGCATAATTCTTTTTCCCTTGTATCTTATGTACATGTTTTATTCTTTCCTCTTGTATATTTCATGTCCCTTTCCCCTCTGCCTTGATAGCTGTTGTCCCTTGTTTGTTTGCTGGTTTGTTGTCTATATAGGTTTTCATTTTGTACACATTAGAAGTTAAGTCTTCAAAATATACTAAGAAAAAATTCTTCAAGTTACTCTCTGTTCTTTCTTTCTTTCATCTTCTTCATCTTTCTTAAATTTCATTTTCTTATATTAATCCTTCCCACCGTCGTTGGTAGCCCTCTCGCCAGTCACTGATAGCCCTATCGCCATTTTAGTTTTCGGGTAAGGAAAATGTTTCCTTTCCTTTTTATTTTGGCTCAACTTAGACTTGTTCTCATTTGGAGAATGGGATATTGCCCAGGATTTTGACAATGTAGAACCCTAAGATTCCAGAGGTTCTTAGCTTGAGAAACAAGTGCTGACAATGGCTAAGGAAGTGAAAGACAAGCTAGATGAGGAGATCGCAACCTTGGACTGATTGGAAAGTGACTATATGGAGGCTACAAGGAAACGAATATTGCAATAGATGAAGAAGATAGCTAAGAAGAGGCGCCAATGGATTATTCTTGGATAGGTGAGTACTATGAGATTCCTTTTGAGAAAGACTTCTTTTCTGTCGTTAAGGTTAGCGAACGTGTCGTCTGTGATTTCTATCGCGACAATTGGCCTACAAAGTGCAAATTCCTGTTTTAATTGGATTTTTTTATGGCTATGCTTGCAAGATGATGAATTTAGTTTTTTAAGTTCTTTTTTGTTTTGGCATTATTGCAACTCTACAAACCATGGTTTAAAACCAAACTGAACCACATATTTGCGGTTTGGTTTGGTTCCCAAGGTTAAAATTCATTAAAATCACATTGCACTGCACTGCATTTCTATATGAGGTTCGATTAGCGATTTGGTTTAAAACTGCATCAAATCAAATTGTGTACACCGTAATTTTTATAATCTCTCTTTACAAGTTCATAATCAATTATGGCTTCCAACGATCAATTTGATAATTAGGTTTGCTCATTGTTAACGTATATGTACAAGAAGCTTTTTTTTAATGTTTAAAATGTGATAATATAATATTTAAAATATCATTAATGAATGTATCTAATTATAAAATTAACACCTTAAAAGCAAGTATTCTCAAAATATTTTTTTTGAAACTATATTAAAATATATATTTTTAAAATAATTCAAAAAAATATTTTTAAAAACACTCACAAAAACACTTTTACCAAACATTTCTTTTTAATATTTTTAGTTTTTCGAACACACCCACAAAATTACTTTTATTCCACTTAAAATTATAACAACAAAATGCGTATTTGGCTACGCCACTAGAGGTTATTTATTTATTTTTTCTAAATTATCTTAAAAGCTTGTCATGTTTTCATAAAATTATAAAAATGTTATTTGTACACATTTTTTTCTATATCTCATCTATGTCTCTATTTTTAATTATTAATATAATAATAATAATAATAAATAATAATAATAAATTTAAAGGTAACTTTTTTTTAATTTTTTTATATTAATTAATTATTATTTATGTCATCTGATTTTTAAAAAATTTAAAATTTTTCTAATTTATAAATAAATAGAATAAAAATTATGAATAAATAATAAATAAAATATAAATAAGTTAAAAAAATTCAAAAACACTTTTAAAGAAATTCTCAAAAAATTATATAACATAAATAATAATTAATTAATATTAAAAAATAAAATAAAAATTGAGACAAAAATAAAAAAATAACACAATACTTCTTACCGTAGTGCCCTCCAAATTTAAAATCTCTTCCCTCTAATGTCATTCATTCAACGTGGTTTAACGAACTTCACTCTAAAATTAAAATTAAAAATTAAAAATCGAACATTGCCATAAAAAAGCATATCTCATTAATATGATAAATTTTGTTAATACAATTAATAAAAATTTACTAAAATAACATGTGCCTTGACCATTGACAATCACACAACCACTTTAATAAAAAAAAACTAATTTAATAAAATTTTATTGAGTAAATTATTATTTAGTTTAATAAAATATTAAATTCACAAAATATTAAATTCTAAATTAATATTCGGGTATTATTTATTTATATTTTTATAAAAATAGTTATTTAATTATAATTTAATAATATTTTTTATAAGAATAAATAATAATAATCTTAATACTAATTAAAAATTTAGTGTAGATGAATTAGTACTTAAAATTTTGTAATTTACCCTATTTTATTTATTAAGCAGCAAATATTGTAACTAAATATTTTTTCGATAAATGCGCTTATCTTATTGAGATTTTCTTTCTCACACTATTGTCTGATCCTCTCCTTACCCCCACAGCGCCCGCAGACACCTGAAAATCAGCTCTAGCCCTAATCCTCTAAACCCTAGAAACCAAAGACGCCAAACAGCTAATCAAGCAGCCATGGTTTGCATAAGGAAGGCGACAGTGGATGATCTATTGGCCATGCAAGCCTGCAATTTGTTTTGCCTTCCTGAGAATTACCAGATGAAGTACTACCTCTATCACATCCTCTCATGGCCTCAACTTCTCTACGTCGCCGAAGATTACAATGGCCGAATTGTCGGTTACGTTTTGGCCAAAATGGAAGAAGAAAGCAACGAGTGCCATGGCCACATCACTTCGCTTGCGGTGCTCCGAACCCATCGCAAATTGGGTTTGGGTACGAAGCTCATGAACGCTGCTCAGAACGCCATGGAGCAAGTGTTTGGAGCAGAGTATGTTTCACTCCATGTGAGGAAGAGTAATCGGGCAGCGTTCAATTTGTATAGCGAGACGCTGGGATATCAGATTCACGATGTGGAGGCGAAGTATTATGCAGATGGGGAGGATGCTTATGACATGAGGAAGGAGCTAAAGGGCAAGCAATTACATCATCATGCTGGTGGTCATCACCATCATCATCACCATCACCATCATCACCATGGCGGTGGCTGTTGTTCGAGTGAGACCAAGGTGGAGAAGACTGCAACGAAGGGGAGTGCGAAGACAGAGTCGAAAGGGAATGTGAAAGCGGCCTGATTATGGGAGCAATCGGGGATCTGTGCAAGTGAAAAATGTAAAATTTGCTTCTTGGTTGATATTTTCCCCATTTTCTGAAGTTTATCATTTGTCCCCAAAGGTGCATGGTTTGTGGTTTGGAATTTAAATGGGTGTTGATGTTTACTGCCTAGTTATAAATTACTCAGATGGGTGTAATTAAATTATCTTCTGCACACATGCTGTCGATTTATTGGTTTCTGTTGTCACTTTTTAGGTGGATAAACATGCTTCTAGTTCATGATTGAATAAACGGGTTTATAATTCAGCTTCTGTACAATTTTACCATGGGAATAAATTTTTCCTTGTTATGATCTAAGTAGTACTGGAACGGGTACGTGTATGTTATCCAAAATGATATTATACGAAGATCAGGAATGGTAGGGTATACTCAACGAAATTTTAAAAATAATTTGTATACATATTAAAATTATTATAAGTTTATAACAAAATTTACACTGCATATAGTCATTTTAAATAGTACCAAAATTTAATAAATTGAAATGTTTTGGTGAGTTTAGACGAATTTCAGTCCATTTGATCATGTTTTGGTATAATTCAGATTCATTTTTCAGTGTTTGATACATTCAGTGAATTTTGATACCATCTAATGAACCGTTGTTGCTTAGTATAATTGAAAAGTGAATATAAGTATTCATTTGGATGCAATAGATAGGAGAGCTGGGTTGCATTCTAGTTAAATAAGAATCTAGTAAAGTGATTTCATTTTGTTGCAATCTCAAATATAATTGATTAAGGTTTTTATTTATTTACATTTTTTGAGTAATGCTACTTACACTACCTTCATTGCCAAACTGTGCACAAATTTCTATAGTTTGAGACAAAAAAGTTTAACAGGGGCCATTTGCATTTAGATGCAGCCACATTAGCTGTTTGTATAGGATTTGTGAGAAGAGGTTGTGTTAGTGGCATTGGTCTTTCTTACTGCCATAGAACCATTATCTATATGTTGGCATGCTGTACTCATATTATCTCTGATTTTCACAGACACCTATTAGAAATGGGAGTTTGCTAGTTGATCAATACTTTTTATGGAGTTAGCGAATGTGAGTATCTGTTTATCATTGGATTCTGACCTTGTTGAATCTTTCCTGCCTGAGGTTATTTTCTTTATGTAGGTGAATGATATTTTAATTTAGTTTGGTAAGCTCATTTGAGCTAATGTTTGAATAGTTGTTGAATCTTCGTTTTTGAAGGATTCCTTGTCCTCAGTTATTGTACTGTTTTTCTTCTCATCAATAAATTCCTTTTCTATCCAAAAAAAAAAAACGTTTCGTAAAATTCAAGGGTGAATGTGAGATCTGAACAGTTTAAGTATTTTAAAGATGATACTCTGCTGCAGATCTTACTCCTTCTACCTTATTCATTGTTGGTGGATGTCCCATATCAAGTTTCGTACTTTCAACCATAGATGGAAGAACTGTCATGGACTTTCAGTCACTTGAAAAGTTGATTGCATTTTATTTTTAAAATTTTAATGTATTTTATATATTTTATGTGAAAGGATATCAGTAGGTAGTGAGCTCTGTGTTTGCGAATTATATGAGTGACCTTTTGACTTCTTGTAATTGTGAAGTTAATTTTGATGAGTCAAACACCTTGGTACTATTGGATGCTTGATCTGTGTATGCCCCAATGTGGCTGATGTTTAACGTGAGCTAGCTTTATTTGATAAGAGATATTACTTTCTCTTTCTTCATTATTCACTGTCAACTAGCTCAACTTCAGCTGTCTTGGGACACAAAAGTAGTAGACTAGTCACCTAGAATTATTTCTTTATTTGGGTGCATGTGTCTGTTAAATTTGAAGAAACCTAAGATATGGAGTACTTTTAAGTTTTACCATTTACTATGCTGCTTACACTTGTATTGAGACTCAGGGAAGTTGTAAGGGTTCTCTGGAGTGATTTTGTTTGTGTGTGTGTGTGTGTTTTTCCCTAAAAAAGTTGTCTTCTGTTTTAATTAATTACCCTTCCATAGTTGTTTGCACTCTTGAAAATATTGTTGTGGTTGAAACTCAATAGTTTGGCCTCTTGATAAAATCAGACCAACTTAGGCCTTCCCCAGAAACATGTATCTAAATACTCCAGAAACGCAAAGTTAGGCCTTTTTCATCCCAAGGCTTTAAAAGAGTCCTCATTTTTATAATCTGTCTTCATTCTACTAATACTGTGCTGGCCTTGTCTGGCTTAGTTTGACACAGTTTGTTCTTGTAGCAATGTACTGGTGGATGTTAACATCCATTTTAGATTTCTTCTGACGAAGGTAAAACTTTAAACTGTGATAGGCTCCCAATTAAGTGGACATATACTAGAAAGAGAGGGGGCAAAAGGGGATTGAACCAACCAACACAGGTGGCTAGCATTCCGTGAGTTTTGGGGTTGGTTATGCCCGGGAGTGAGAGAAGGGGTTACCTGGCAGTCTGGTTTGTTCTGTAGTGAAGGGATAAAAAGCTGCTGAGGGCTGCAAATGGGGATATGGAGAATTTGGCTTATTGAGAGGGAGAGTCCTAGCGCCCATATTACTAGGGAAGGTCACTGTGTTGAGGTCTCTGTTAGGAGTGTCTCGCTGTGTTATTTGTTTCCGCTGTAGTGTTGTTTCTGTTATCTGAAGGCAAGTTTCCATTGCCATTGTTACTTCCTTTCTTTTTAGTGTTGCTGTGTTGTTCTACTGTAATCCTCGGTTGCTATTTTCAGTGTGTTTTCCTGTAATTCCAGTGCTGTTTAGGCATTGTTCTCTCAATATATCAGTATTTCCATAGTTGTTTCTGTAATATTATCTTGGTTCCTATCAGACTGTCTGATTATTATTATTAGTATTTTTGGAACAGTCCTGTGCATTCATTTAGAAATATTATTATTAGTATTTTTGGAACAGTCCTGTGCATTCATTTAGAAAAAAAAACTCTTTAGCTTCACTTGTGTTACTTTTGTCTGGTACAGTGGTTTTGAAATGATGTCTCCTAGGCCAAACTGCAAGTTTGATCACTTCTGGTGTAGATAGACTAACTCTTTATAGAAGGTGTAGATTTCCTAAACTTTGGCTTGCATTAGGTGATGTGCAAATTGAAACCTCTCCTTTCAATTGAAATGATCAACTGAGTCAAGAACTGGAATCACCAGTTCATTTTGTTAACCTACCCATTTTCATGGTGAGTCGTGTGCAGGTAACATGTTATCATCCTGAGTTAATTGATTTTTAATAGATTGTCCGAAGTCATCCTGAAACTCCTCCTTGGAAAACCTGCATGCTTGTGATGCAGTGTCCTCTAAATTGTTCTCAAAACACAAAAATAATTAAAAAAAAAAAAAAGAGAGTTAAGAAAGACAAAAAGAAGCACATATTGTTCTAAAAACACTAAAAGGAATGTTATAAATGGAAGAGAAAAGGAAGGAAAAAAGGTGCATGGCCTTTCATATCGAAGACACTGCCAAACGATAATTAAATGGGTGTAAAGAGTACAATTCAATACACCAAGAAACTCCATGAAGTTGTATGACTTGGGTAAGGAGGGTACCCTGGGCTTAGATTCCAAAGCTACTTGAACTAATGAGGCTGAACTTATACTTGGTATTGCTATATTCTAGTATGAACAGTAGCAAACCTACGAATAGGGGGTGGGGGCAGTCCCCCACAACCTTTTTTTTATTACTATATATATGAAAAGAAATTTGCTCCCATAAAAAAATATGACCCATAACATTTTATACTTGCCTTCTCCGATGAAAAATGACACTACGTCACTACCTAGACCAAAATAATATTATTGTAGTCTGGCCTCTGATCAACATGTAATCCAGTAAATCTTTCAACCTATTTCTCAATCCTCTTATATGGGGTAAGTGGGTAACGAGTTGGTGAAAGAGTGTGAACACTTGATTTTGTCCTGGTATCTTTAAAATTTTTGAGATTAACAAATTTCTCTTAATATATATATATATATATATATATATATTTTAAGAAAAATTTGTTAATCTCAAAAGTTTTAGATAGATAGGAAAGTGAAAGAATTACAAAATAGCAACAAAAAAAAATTAATATAAAAATAGAAGAAGAAAAAAAATTAATTAATTAATTAAAAAAAAACAAACAGAAAATAAAAACAAAAACAAAAACAAAAACCACCTAGCTCAATTGCTTCACCAAAAAAAAAATGTTAGCCCACCTTAATTAGCCCAATCACCCATAACCCGGATAACCCCCCCTAAAACCCTAGCAAACATGGGTGTCCCTGCACCTTTCCCCTTTTCTCAGCTTCACGTCGCGCATCCTTTCGCCTCTGCCCCATTATCCATCTCTGCACTTTTTCTGACGTGGTCCCTTCGTCTGAACCAGCACTCTCGAGCTCTACTTCTCCCTTTTCCCCTCATCTTTCACTTTCACCTTGCTCTATGCACCACGCCTCTATACCTTTTTGCATCACGCCTTTGCATCTTTTCCCTCTGCTTTGTGCCAACCCCACTCCATGGTACGGCCTCCCTTATTTGACGCTCCACGGCTTGCCTCTGTTCCTCCATTCATCACTACCCTACCCTGTCCCCCTCATCTTTCACTTTCACCTTGCTCTGTGCACCACGCCTCTATACCTTTTTGCATCACACCTTTGCATATTTTCCCTCTTCTTTGTGCCAACCCCACTCCATGGTACGGCCTCCCTTATTTGACGCTCCACGGCTTGCCTCTGTTCCTCCATTCATC
>JASKGM010043355.1:0-21872 GCA_034509205.1 Ceratonia siliqua
TTAACAACCTCTTTCCCCATATTGTAGCTTGAGAAACAATTCTTTTGACAAAACTTATCCAAACAACTAACTTGAACCATTTTATCACGCTGATGTTGAATATTGTCTATTTCCTGTCAAAACATATAAGACAATTTTCAAACTACTGAAATTAAGCCATTTCATTTCATTTTAATTTGATGATTTCTCCCCTACCCCCAGAGTAGGGAGAAATTTAATTTAATTTTTTTTGTTTTTAAAAAATTTTTCTTTTAAAAAATAATTTAAAAGAATTATAAAAAATTAAAATGAAAAACAAAAAATAAATAAAAATAAATAATTTATTTATTATATATATATATTTTTAAATTATTTGTTAAAATAAAAAAACTTAAAAAAATTGAAAAGCTCCTCCGCAATAACCAGGATAGAAACAGCCAATTTAATTTAGGCTACATTAGTTTTGGTGAAAATGGTCTATTTAAAAAAAAAAATTATGTAAAAATTATTTTTTAAAGAATCGGATAAAGTTTTAGGTGAGTTACCTTTTCCAAAGCGTTTACACTCTGCAGCCAACCATGGACTTCTCTAGTCCTTCGCATATGTGCGTTTGTCTCAGCTTGTTCCACCCTTGTCATCACATCCAGGCTAAGATCTTGGAGCTGAGTCCATTCCTCTTTTAACGATTCAAGGTTGTTATCATAAAGTGACGGCCGGTGAAAAACTGTCATTTTATGACTTAGGGACTTGTAAGGGAAACGCAAAGAAAATTTGGAGTCGCCACCAATTAATTAGAAGGATAATTGGGATCCTAAAAAAGAAAAGGAAAACTGGCCCTCGGAATCAGAGGAAGGGTTCGGGAGTCTAATTACGTATGGGGAAGGTGTTAGGCACCCCACGACGTCCATCCCTAAGGATGGTTACCCTAAATTGTTTGTGCTTTAATGAATTTTAATTTATTTAAAATTACCCCTTTTTATTAATAAAATAACGGACAAGAATGGAAAAAATAAATAACTAGATCTGCCTTACCAAGTAAGTGCCTATGTATCCCAAAAGGGATTAAGGTCAACGTAGTTCGAATTTAATTAGTTAAATTGATTAATTTAATTAAAAGGGATTAGGACATTTAAGGAAAAATTAAATTCCACTTAGAGCCTGAAATTAAAACATTGGGGAGATTAACCTCCACTGAATGCTTGCTTAAAATTTTAGGAATTAAATGGGACCTCGGGAGAAGTGAACTTCCACTGAAAGCCCATGAGGTTTATGACATCGGGGAATACATGACTCCACTGAATGCCACGGAGGTTAAAACTTTGGAGAAGTTTAAACTTCTACTAAAAGTCCTTTAAATGTTCACAAGCGGAATAAAAATTGTGATTTTATTATTCTTAATCAAGTGTCAATTTACCCAAATTTGTGACAAAATTGTAATAAGAAAATAATCGGGGTCAAAATATAATTTACAAAAATTATGGGTCAAAATGTAATTTATAAAAATATAGGGGTCAAATTGGAATTCATGAAAAGATAAAGGGGTAAACTGTAATTTACGAAAAGATAAAGGGGCAAACTATAATTTACAAAAGATAAGGGTCAAAAATGTAATTTACGTAGATGGAGAAGCCAAAATCTAATTTCTGCAAATGGAGGGGCCAAGATATAATTTACGCAAATAGGGGGCCAAAAATAAAATTGTTGAAATTATTGGGGCCAAGATGAATTTACTGAAATTATTGGGATGAAATTAAAAATAATAAATGAAAATAAAAACAATATCTAGAATCTATTTTAAAAAAATATAACAATAATATAAAACAATAATTATAATATGACTTAAAATAATAAAATGCAACAACTACAAATAATACTACAAATAAACCATAAATAATAAAGATGATAACTAATAAATAATAAATGAATAATAAAAAAAAAAAAAGGTAGGATAAGCCACAGAAAAAGAAAGAAAAATAAGATAGCAAACGATAAGCTTACCTCTGAACCACAAAACCTTCCTTCTACTGATTCCTAATGGTAGAAAACATCACAGAAATTTCCCTCTTTTATCTGGACCTCTCTCATATATATATATTTTTTAAAAAAACCAAACCCCAACAGACTTCTTCCCCCTCTTTTATCTGGACCTCCCTCTGTAAAAAAAAATTCTGAAGAAACGAAGAAGCCCCCCCTGACTCTTCTCTGTGAGGTCTCCTTTATAGGCAAAAAAATGGAATCCCCCCCCCGAGCTTGCCTTTGCGGGCTGGATATAGGGGGTCAGGGCGCATGCTGGAGGACGGCGTGAACCTGGTGCAGCTGGCATTGCGAGTTGCAGAGAGATGCACCTGCTCGTTGCTGCGTGATGTTTCTGCAGGGGAAACAGGGTGGACCAGAGAGAGAAACTAGCGAGAGAGAGAGAGAGCAGAGCGTGCAGGAAAGAGAGAGAAAACCGAGCGTGCGAGAGAGAGAAAGAAAACAGAGTCTGAGCGAGGTGGTGCCGAGGGTCGTGGTGTGTGAAACAGAGATGGAGAGGAGATGAAGGAGAGAGAGCACAGAGGTACCGAGGAGGTGGTGCTATGTGTGTGGTGCCTGAAATGGAGCAGAAACAGATGAGAGATAGAGGGGGACCAAAGGGAGAAAATGGAGATGATGGCTGCGTGGTCAGTCTGCGGGTGCATGAAGAAGCAGAAGAAAAGGGCGGGCTGGTATGGTGCTGCATCGTTGACGAGCAGGGGAGCAAGTTGTGGGAGCAGAGGACGTTGCGTGGCTGCATGAAATAGGTCACAGAAGTAAAACACGCTCAGTCAGGCGTGTGTGGCAATGGGAATCATGAGAGCAGAGGAGTGTGGAGTAGGGGACGTGAGCTAGCGCAAGTTGCTGCGGATGAAGATGCGTGCCGGTGCGTACGCGAATCTGAGCGTGAAATGGAGGAAGGGAGGCACGCGAGCTTGCTGGCATGGGTGAGAGGGAGTATGGAGCAAAAGGTGGAGCAGAGGGGCAGTGCGTGAATCTGGCGTGTATGAAAGCGTCTGGATGAGGCCCCCTTAAGTGGTGTACTGGCAGAGAGAGGAAAGGAGATGAAGGAGAGAGAGCAGAGGTGCAGAGGGAGTTCTGCAGAAAGTAGTTGCCATTTTCGTGAATTAGAGAGGGAGTGGAGTGTTGCTGCAGCTGGGACCACTGGGTATGCGTGACTAAGTGTTTTTGCAGAGTGAGCAGGGGTGAAAGTCACGGGTTTTAGAGGAAGTGGGTGAGGGAGTGAAAAGAAAAAAAAAATATTCAGTGTGCAGGTGGGTGAAACTGGGATTAAGAGGGAAACGGGTATGGGCTCTTGATTAGTGGGTTGGACCGGATAAGTGGTGTTTGTTGGGCTTAAGAAGGTTTAAATGGGCTTGGAGACAGAAATTAAGCTGATGGAGTAATGGGTTAGGTGATTAAATTTAATGGGCTGAAGGGAAATGAGTTTCTTTTTAATTTTTGTCTAAAAATTTAATAATAAAAATAAATAATAATAAAATGATAAAAAGAATGGACAAAAATAGGTGTTTATAGTTGTCCTCCAAATGACAAACAAAAGCAGCATGTTTGGCAGTGCAATTACACAAACACTTTGTTGCATCCCAGATGGTTGCTACCAGATCCATGGCTCTCTCTCTTCTGTTTTCGAAATGGGAAAGGAGCAAGAAAACAAGTTAGCTAAGCGTGCTTCAATGAAAAAGGAGAAGGAGAAGGAGAAAGCAAAATAGCAAACAAGGCAGACAAAGACTAGAATGTGTGGTTGTCGTGCTCTCCTTATCCTCATTTGTCTTTGTGGGGTACTTCTAGGGGTGTGCAATTGGATTGGTTAACCGCCCAACCCGTCCAAACCGAACCGAACCAAAAGGAAAATTAACCAAACCAATTATTGAATGGTTCGGTTCGGTTAAATAATGTCACAACCGAACCATACACGGTTCGGTTAACGGTTATGAATTTTCTAAATCACGATTAACCGAACCGAACCGTTTATATTTAATTATATATATATATATTTAATTATATATATAATATATAATTTAAAATATATAAAATATAGTTATATAATATTATAATTTATAATACATATATATATATATTATATATTATATATATAATAAAAAAATATATTAATTATTACATTTAAATAAAATTTAAAAACTAATTAACCGATTAACCGAACCGAACCAAACTGTTAAACGGTTCGGTTTTTATACCAAATTTTTAAAAATCCGAACCAAACCAAACCATCTAAATTTGATTGGTTTGGTAGTCAATTTGGTTCATTAACCGAACCAAACCGCCGATGTACACCCTTAGTACTTCATAATTGGCTTCACTGTTTCATTAGATGTATGATTTTTTTTTCAATGTTTTTGGTTGAGTTTTTATTTTTTATTTTTTAAACTTATAATTAATTTTTTATTATTAAAAATATAAAAAAATTATTAAAAAAATGTTTAGACTGTTTCAAAAATGAGACGGATAATGAGATCTATATAATATTAATAAAGTTGGGAATACTTTTTTTTTTACTGTACGTAGCATTTCTTTTTGTCGCCTAAACCTTTCTTTTTTATCCATGGCTTTGTTTAAAGGTGCTTTTTATTTTTGTCTATTCTTTTTTCCTCATCATATCAGCTTATTCTCTCTTTATGCTTTCAATTGAATATTATTCATGAGAAATTAGGAAAGTAATATATAATATATAGAATAAAATATTCTCATATCTCCTAATAGATGTTTTAATTATATTTTTCTTTTATCTATTTTAAAAATATATACTTTTCTCCTTTGTAAATTAGAAATAAGTTACAACCAAACCTAAAAAGTAAATTTTTGTTAAAATTTACTATTATTTTCTGGTCAAAGGTTTAATTTTTTTAATATGATTAAAATATTTTATTTATCTTTTTTAACTTTCATTTATATTATGACTTATTTTGAGTAGTAAAAGACAAAACGAATGAAATGATCTAGGTCTTTAGATTGTAGTTCATTCGTTTAATTATTATAAATATAAAAATATTTAATAAATTAAATATTAATAAAATTCTTAGAATAAATAATAAATTATATAAAAAAATATAATTATATAAATTATATATATAATATAAACAAATATAAATATATAATTAAATATAAACAAATATATAATATTAAATAATCTAATAAATAATTTATAAAAAATTGGTATTAACCAAGATTAAGATTTTAATATGATCAAAATTATGAAAAAAATAACTTTTTTCAAATATATATATTTTAAAAAAATTTTAATGATATTTCTAATACAAAAAAATAAAAAAAAAATTTCAAGTCATGATATTCTTAAAAAAAATAAATAATATTATTTTTAAAATAGAAAAAGTATTTTTTTTCAACTAATTATATTTTTAAAACAAAAAAAAGATATTTTTTAAGTAATTATATATTTTTTTAAAAAACCTTTTTATTTTTTAAACAAAACAAAAAAATTAAAATTTTTTCATTTTTCTTCTTTTAGAAAATTTTTTTTTTGGTCATATTAGAGTCTTGAGAGTAAAAGAAAAAATGGTGAGAATAATTTTATTATTAATTTTTTTAATTTAATAATTTAATAAAATATTCTTAAAAAAATTAAATTAAAAAAATATTTTTAAAATAAAAAAATAATATATAATTAAAATATCTCTCCAAATAAGAGATAGTATTTTATTATAATATATAATACTATTATGGTATTAAAGTTGGTAATACTTTTTACTGTAGCATTCTTTTTGGGCCTAAACTTTTTTATCCACTGCTTTGTTTAAAGGTGCTTTTTATTTTTTTCTATTCTTTATTCTCCATCAGATCAAGTCAGTCTCTCTTTCGATGGTGACACCTAAAATTTTTTTATTTTTTATTTTTATTTTTACTCTAAAAAAATAAAAAAAATTTAGAAAAAATTTTAAAAATTAAAAAATAGAACATAATGCTTCAAAAAGTCAAAAAATTAAAGAAAAAGTAAAAAAATTCAAAAATTTAAAATACCAAAAAAAAAAATTAAGGAAAGAAGAAAAAAAAATGCCTTGTTTGTGTTTTTCTTTTTTCCTTTTTCTGTCTCCTTTTTGTTTTCTGAAATCGAAAAGAAATTGTTAAATGATAATTTTTCGTACTTAGAACGTTTAAAATTAACAAGTGAATAAAAAATAGTTTTAAACAAAAAAATTATAATATATTTTATAAATTTATTTTGTTAAAATAATTTGCATTTATATTGAAATTTAAAAAAATTATAAATAACAAAATAGTAATTAATTAGGTTTTCTAAATCAAAATCACTCTAAAATATAAAGAAAAATGCCTTGAAAAATTCTCATTCTTCTCTCATTAATGAAAAATAAATAAAAAAAACCCTTCCATTCACTTTCCTTGTTTTGTTATATATCCCCATTCTTTCATTTCCTTAGGGCTCAGTTCCCCTCAGGTTATATAATAAATGAATGAATTTGGCTTCACTAAGAGCTCGATTAAAAATAAATTTATTTTACATAATATATATTCTATGATATAGAATAATTTATATATAATAAAATAAGAAAAAAATACTAATATGAAGTATATAAATAAACTAATTCAAGTTTGAACTTAATTTGTCTAAGTTTATTTGAGTTTATTTTGTTTATAATATTTGGTAAAAAATTTATTAATGTTAAATGAGCTGAATAAACTAAACCAAACTACTTGTTTATTAAATAAGTCAAATTTCAACAAAATTTAAAGTTAATTTATTAAACGAGCTGAGCTTGAGAAGCTCGCTTATTACTAATGTTCCACTCAGTTTGATTTATTTACAGCCCTAATAACGAGTGGTAACCTTTTTTGTTTGTTATCTATTAGCAAAACTCTAATACATAAAATATTAATTTATTATGAATAATTAGAAAACTAATTTAATAAAATGAACTTCTCTTTTATACTATTAATTCATATAACACATAATTAAAGTCTAAAGTTTGTCAAGACTGTATATATTATGATCTCTATGGAGCCTTTCAATCAAACATTGCAAAGCTTATAAGGAGTTCAAATATAATAACATTCCTCAATCAAATACTCTATATGCCATTCTTTTAGGTTTTTTATTTAATAACATTGTTTGAGATGTTCACTACAACGCTGTTTGTAATTTGCCAGGGCCATTTTCCCATGGATTGATAAATTCGTGGGAAAAATTAGGTATCTGATTTGAAAAAAAAAAAAAGTTAAGGAACCATGGGAACCCTTCAAAAACTATAATTAAACCTGTGAGAACTTAATTAAAAACATTAATATTTAATATTTATTATTTATTATTAAACATTAATATTTAATATTTAATATATATTATAAAATTCAAAAATTGAGGGTTTAATTTGACTAGCGAATTAACGGACATTTGATCATTTGAATGACCAGTGGAGGGCAGTGGGAGGGCTATATAACCCTCCCAGCGAGCCCCATACTCATTTGTTATTTTATTTTTTTTCTTTATTTTTGTTTGGAATAATCCCTTAGTTTTAGGGATGTTCATGTTGTTCGTGCATGTTGTTTCATTTTTAACGTAGTTGTCCACCATGTTTTAGGATAGTTAAATATTTGTTAAGGTAAATATTTTTATTCTATTTTTTAATAAATTTAATTTATAAATATGATATATTATAAATATTTTACTAACACTTAAGTTTTAATTTTATAGTTTATATTTATTACAATCGAATTGCTGTTTGGTATTGTTCACTCGCTGAGGTCATCAAAGAGGTATGTAAATTTTTTTTAACATTAATTTTTTTTGTATATATAGAGTTCTTTATTTATTTTTAAATAAGTAAATCTATTTATATTGTATTATTTGTTACTTAAAGATTAATTTTTCTGAGTTCAAATAAATATTACAGAGACATTAAGATTTAAAAAAAAAGTTATTATGGAATAGTATATTTTATTTTAATGTCTTTAGAAAGGAATAAAATCAATATATTCAAAATAATATAAAAAAGTGTGAATAGCTATGTTTAAGTAAATATTTGAATATAGAACTGAGAAAAATATTATGACAAAACACTTGGAATTGACTTGGAGTATACATGCTTAAGACTCTATATATTATGTGTCATCAAATTTTTTTTAATGTTTAAAAAACCCACTAAATGGGTTTGAACACATATGTCTAAGGATAGGCTGAGGAGCTTAGTAACCAGCGGGACCAATGTCACATTTAAGTTTTAGAAAAAATAATAGAAATGTATTTGTAGTATTTTGTATAAGTTTAATAATATTTAATTTATATTTAAAAATTATATTATCCCTTCATATTTTAATCATATTATATATTAAGATATAATTGCTTGGGTCAAATGACTCTCATTTTTAATTATATATTTTATTTATTTTAATTATTTAGTTTGTTTATATCTCTTTTAATTTTAATTCTCATAATTATCTATAAATCTTTATAGAGCATTTTTTTTTGTTATTGTTTGATTATTATTTTATTGTTAGTTGCTTTCTTTTTAAGAAATTAATTTTTGGATGACTCAATTAAAAAATATTTAACTTCTTTAAACATTCAATTGAAAAAAATAAAAATTTTAAAAGGTCGTTATTAGAATTGATTATATCATCCCTAGATAGATAACTTACCATTTCCAGAGCATTTATACTTTGCAGCCAGCCTTGGGCTTCTCTAGTGCCATTCCTCTTTCAATGATTCAAGGTTGTCCTCCAAACTGCAAAATAAAAGAAAAATGTATGACAGAACAATCAAACAAACAATTTGTGGCGTCCCAAATTGTTGCTACCTTCCAAGGTTCTCACATCCAAGATCGATAATACCTCTTCTTTTTTCTCGAAGGAAAAGGAGCAAGAAAATGAGAAGGTAGCTAGCTAAGGTAGTTCATAAGAGAAAAGGAAATTGATATAGATGAAAACTAATAAGTTCACTTTGAGGGTCGTAAGTTTCACCTACACCTATAAAAACAACGTACTTAAACAGATTGGATTCATAAAACTTTCCTTCCTTTGAAAAGACAAGCCCAGGAGGACAAAATAGATTTCGAAATAAGTCTTAAACAGATTGGATCCATAAAAAAATAAACTAATTAAGTTAATAATGAATAATAAATTTGCATATCAACTTTATTTTATAATTAAATTTTCTTAATAAATATTTATAAAAGATAAGTGCGCCAATAGAGGGGTGAATTAGTATACTTTCATTTTTCTTGTATGACACTTAAACAGATGTATGATATAAAATAATTCTCATATTCAAGATGAATGACCTGCAGTTTTTCAATGATAGTGTAGCGGTGCAAAGTATGTGACTTAGTGATAGTGATTAGATGCTGAAATTTGAAAGTGTTCAAATAATTAGTTAACTAAAACTTAGTATTTTCAGTATTCTAAAAATGCATAGTAGAGATGACTTTTATATACAAAATAAGGTGGTCACTACGCTACTCATAGAGTAACAATACTTCATAAAAGGGGGGAGTGACCCCCACGTGTAGGACTCATGTGAGGACATTCTCTCTCTTATGAAGTATTGCTATTTCATGAATAGCTTAGAATAAGCCATAAAACAAACTTAAAATGAGAAATATGAGAGAAGAAGTTTGACACAATATTTATTTTGGTTCATCTCCTCAATAACGAGGTCTATATTTAGTTTTCTTGACTTCTTAAAACAAATTATAAGATAGTGTACGGATTTATATATAGATATTAGTATCAAATCACTAATAAGAAATTAAATATATATATATATATATATATCATGTTATTTGTATAATATCTAATAAATATAAGTTATGTATATATTTTAAATAAGGTGAAATAAATTTTATTTGGGCCTCACAATATATTGATGATTTTACTTTATTTAAATATACAATATCTTATATTTATTAGGTATTGCATGAAGGATACACAAACACCACAAATAAGATATTTTCTTAAATTATTATTTAACATCAATTGATTATTTGTTTTTAATTATTTAATAATTGTGTGAGTCTATTTGTATCATTTATGCATAGAAAGACAAAAAAAAAAAAAAAAATTAGAATCAGTAAATGCTCATTTTATTGTAGTGTTGGGTTTTTTTAGCTGAATTGATTTAGATAGCTAGGAATTTGACTAAAGTTGAAAAACTTAAAATAATTGAGCCAATTTATTAGTCAATTAGTTAAATATATTTTAAGGAAGTTAAATTTATGTCTTTTTTTTCTCAGTTGCTGGTTGGGTAAAAGTAAGTGAAAATGCAAAGTTTAAATATCTACTTTTTATAAGAAAACTTTAAAATACTTAAAATGAAAAGGTGTGACAAACTTGATTTCTAATCAATTAAAAAAAAAAGTCGAAAAAGAAGAGGTTAAAATTATTAAAAAAAAATGTTAGCAAAAATAGAGCTAAACCAATGTTAAACTAACATAGGAAGTCTCCTTTTTCAAATTAGAAGGAAAGGAGGTATCAAATAGCCAAACCTTAAGATATATTAATGCAATTTATCGTAAATATTATTAGTTACTTTATTCGTTTATTACATTACAAGAAATATGGTTAATTCTTTTTAAATTAATTAAGAAAGTAATTATTGATAGAGTGAAAGTCGCGCCAATAAAAAAATTTATAACAAATTTGATATATTAATAAAGTAACATATCAAAAGTATAGTATTAAATCAAGTAATACATTTCTTACACTAAATGTTTAATAAATTAAATATTGAGAGTTCAAACACTACTCCCTCCTAACATTATATCCTTATTTATTAAAAAAAATTTCAAAATCATATATTTAATATAAATTATTATTATTAGGGATGAAGGGATGATGTCCTTTCTCCTTTTTGTTATTTCCATATCTTTCTTTTTGTCCTTTCTCATTGTTTGGCGTGTGAATTCATGAGCCATAGACCCATTTGGCACGAGAATTCACACACCAGTCGTCTTCAAGTTTTGGAGGGTTAAAAATGACCCGCCAGACATGGGAGCTCACTTTGAGCTCCCGAAATGTACAATTTGTGTCATTTTTTTATCAAAATAAAATTGTAAAATTTTTACAAATCATATTCAGAGTAAAACCCTTCCAAAAATTGGATCAAACAACAACTTTTATGAAATTAAAATTGCCAAAAAAACACAACTGTACAAAAGGTTGGGGTTCTTGAAAATATTTTTAAATTTGAGCAATTTTATATTCAAATTTATCACAAAATCATGATCAACGGAAATCAAATATCAATCAAATCAAAATCATCCAATAATTCTCTAAGATTATTGTAAAATTTAGAATCCAAAATGCCCCTTTTAAAATTCCAAAACTCCTTTCTTTTAATATTCCAAAAATAAATTCATAATAATATTCAAGAAAAAAGAAGGGAAACAAGACAAGAAAAGGAATATCAAATAATTTAGATATAAACACAATTATGATTTAACATAATTTGGATCCTAAATTCATACAAGTAGGCTTTGATACCACATGTAAGCAAAATTGATACCTTGTATGAATTTAGAATACCGTTCATAGAATAAGTTTATGAATATACCTGTTTTTGACATGATCACTGATTCAAGAAATCTGGATAGATAAAGTCTTCCTCTCCAAATCTAGATAAAAAGAGGGGCCGTTAATGGGACAAGCCAAATATCAGATATTAGTTATTTCTCTTATGTTAGGTTGGGAGTAGAGAGGGGACCTAACATTTTATAGAAGTAAAATAACCCTAATGTGTCATCGCATTATAGGCCTATAGGATTGGGCCTACAGTAAACAGCCAATCACATCAATCTTACTAAGATATGTGAAAGCCCAATAACAACAGTGGTCACAATATGGGCTTTAACTATATCCCAATGGATTCATAATCAGCCAGTTTTATAAAATCATAAAACCTCTAATTAGTGGCAGCCCCAACAAAAAAATTCTAACAACTATCACTCTTAATTAATCTATATTATTTTCATTGTTACTAGTTTGGGTAGCACTTGTTAATCTTGAATATGCTAAAAGAGAAAAACATTTTAGTTTCTTTTTCTTGGAGATGATACGTTATTTTATGTTGTTGAATTCTGTTTAGTCTTGGCATTAAACACATGCCCTTGTACATGGAATGGTGAAGATGGAAGAGCCGTTTGTTTGGGGGTCAAAATCACGCTGGAGTTGCGTCATTGGTTTTTAGTAGTTTTAATATAGATTGGATTATGGTGGCAGAGATAACTTCAAGAACATGAATGTACTTGTACTTTGAAACAACTCCCTTTGACCACAAGATCATTTTACTACATTTTGCACCAAAATTGTTGCCTCAATAATCAACATGATGTTGGACAAATGTGTAAAATATAGGTCATGTCAAGCAACCGAACAAAACTTCAGGGAATATATCTCTATTTCCCAAGCATAATTATCCTTGTGTCTTTAATCCGAACAGATTTTCAATTAGTTTTGGAGCCATAGGTGGAATATTCGTGGGTTGGGGAGCCATGAAGTTCACTATTTTTTCATGAACATGATATCTTCAACATCAAAGTACCATAAAAAACTCGTTCAAAGTTCAGGTATATATATATATATATATAAAAGAAATATATCTTATTAGAGGAGAGGTCTTACAAAAAAAGTGATAGGAGTCAATAGTCACCATTAAATAAATAATTGACGGTTAAAATTAAAACAAATCAATTTAATGCTAAAATCATGAAATTTTATTTTTAAGAACTCGTTATTTATTAAGCTACTGTATCTCCAGCTCATATAAGAAATATTTTGATATGCCGTAATCATCTCCTGTTATTTTTAGGAATAGTGTGCTAGCTGTAAATAGTATGATTGGTTGTAATTAGCGAATGTTTAGGGTGCTGTATTTGGAATAATCCGTAATGGTAGTTAGGTATAGCTGTATATAAACCAGTTTAGAATCAATAACAAGGACGATTGCACCTCAAATCATTCTTTTCATGGTATTAGAGCGTTACCTGGTTTGAGCAATATCGTCGTCTTGCCATCATGGCCAGAGAAGAAAGCATAGGTAAGGAAGGTACTGACGGAGCGCTATCGAGGAAGACTATCTCTCTGTATGACATAACCTCCAACGACAGCCCTGGAAGTTTGCTGACGCAAGTGCAACTGAAAGGGGAAAACTATGACAAATGGGTGTGTTATCTCAGAACTGCGTTGAGAGCCAAAAAAAAGTTTGGCTTTGTAGATGGATCCATTGGACGTCCGGATGAAGAATCATCAGACCTTGAAGATTGGTGGACTAATAATTCATTATTGGTTTCTTGGATAATGAATACCATTGAAACATCATTGCGATCCACCATATCGCACATGGAGGTAGCGCAGGATCTGTGGGAAGATATCAGAGAACGATTCTTGGTGGCCAACGGACAGCGTATACAGCAACTAAAGGCTGAACTTGCTGAGTATAAGCAGAGAGGATTGACTATCATTACCTACTTTGGAAAGCTGAAGAAATTATGGGAAGAGCTGGCCAACTATGAACAAATGCCAACATGCAAGTGCGGAATGTGCACCTGCAATCTCGGGGCTGTGATCGAAAAGAAATGAGAAGATGAAAAGGTTCATCAGTTTCTTATGGGACTCGATGACACAGTCTATGGGACAGTGAGGTCCAACCTACTTACCCAGGATCCTCTGCCATCCTTAAATAGAATATATTCTAACTTAATGCAGGAAGAGCGGGTGAGAACCATATCACGCGTGAAGGAAGAACGTGGAGATATCGTGAGTTTTGCAGTATAGATGGGATCCAGATCTCGTGGAAAATTTGAAGGAAAAGACAAACCCACGCTATATAGTCATTGCAATCGCACAGGGCATGAGTCAGACAATTGCTTTCAGTTATTGGTTACCCTGAGTGGTGGGGAGATCGTCCACGTGGAACTGGACAAGGAAATAGACGCGGCAAAGTAGGAATGACCACTAGAGGCAAAGGTCATGGTGACACAATTAAAGCCAATACAGCAAATGTTGTGACCCTATATACTGGTAGCGGTGCTGCCAATGAGCTCAGTGATGAGCAGTGGCAAACATTGCTGAATCTCCTGAATACTACTAAGCCAGGACTAATGAAAAGCTCACTGGTAAGCATATCTCCATGCAGTGGATTATCGACACGGGAGCCTCTCATCATATGACTGGACAACTGAGTTGTTTATCAGATGTACGAGATATGATGGCGTGTCCTGTGGGGCTTCCAAATGGGAAGCACATGGCTGCTACAAAGGAAGGAACAATGGTGCTTTGTGCCACAATGACCAATGTTCTCTATGTGCCAAACCTGCACTGCAATTTAATCTCTGTGTCTTAGTTACTTGATGAATCCAATTATGTTGTTCAGTTCACTACAAATTGTGTGCTATACAGGACCGAACTTCGAGGATGCTAATTGGTGTGGGTGAACAAAGGGAGGGGCTCTACTACTTTTGAAGGATGGATACTGCGGCAGTTGTGCACACTAGTGGTGCATCCTCTTTTGATTTGTGGCATAAGCGGCTGGGACACCCGTCATCTAAGGTTGTAGAGCTTGTTCCTAATGTTGGTTCTTCTAGAAATAGTAACCCGTGCACTCGCACTTGTGATGTTTGTCTTAGAGCAAAACAAACAAGAGATAGCTTTCTTGCTGGTGATAATAAAACTGTGGGCATTTTTCAATTAGTTTATTGTGATTTGTCGGGACCTTATCGCACCCCAGCTCAGTGTGGTGCACGATATTTTTTGACTATTGTTGATGACTATTCGAGAGCAGTGTGGCTTTATTTATTGGAAGATAAGAAAGAAGTTTCCATGCATATGTGTAATTTCATCGCTATGGCAGAACGCCAATTTAATAAGCAAGTGAAAATTATACGTAGCGATAATGGCACCGAATTTACCTGCTTGGGTCGTTATTTCCGTGAAAGTGGTATCGTGCATGAAACGTCTTGTACAGGCACTCCTCAACAAAATGGACGGGTCAAACACAAGCATAGACATATACTCAATGTAGCTCGTGCATTGCGGTTTCAGGCACATCTACCTATCGAATTCTGAGGAGAATGCATTCTGACCGCGGGGTATTTGATTAATAGAACTCCTTCGCTTGTCTTGCATGGGAAAACACCCTATGAAATTTTATATGGCAAACTGGCCTTGCTTGGCCATCTGCGTGTGTTTAGGTGCCTCTGCTACGTGCATAATCAGCATCACAACGGAGATAAGTTTGCTAGTCGTAGCAGAAAATGTGTTTTTCTGGGCTATTCCTATGGCAAAAAGGGGTGGCGAGTGTATGATCTAGAGTTGGAGGTGTTCTTGGTATCACGAGATGTGGTGTTCTGTGAGGACAAATCTCCTTATCAGGATGATGGCTCTGGCATCCAAGTTTCTGCACCAATTGCTCTTGAACCAGGTGCTGTGAGCGATTGGGGTGGTGTTAAAGATAGTCTTACCCTGGATAGTGACCAACATCCTACATGTGTTCAAGATGCACGTGTTCAAGATGTTCCCACTACTAATGGTGTCGATATCACCCCTGATGCACAAACAGATGTTGTTGCTATCGCTCCTGATGCACAAACAGATGCTGTTGCGGGTGTCACCTCTATTGAGACAGGTGAGATAGGTCATCTCTTAGGATGTAGACATCGCACTAAAACTCCATCTACTCTACTTCACGATTTCTTAACCAATACTATTTGTAAGTTGACCCCCTCTCCGAGTTCATCTAGCCCGTCGCCTTCCTCAGGTACGCTGTATCTTATAGCTCCTTATGTGAACTGTGATAAATTTTCTATGAAGTATAGGCATTTCTTGGCAGCTATCACTGTAGGAACAGAACCTCACACCTTTGCTGAAGCCATGAAAGACGAAAGGTGGCAACATGCCATGCACTAAGAGCTCCAAGCCTTAGAAAACAATGGTACTTGGACCATTGAAACACTTCTATCCGGCAAGAAGGCCATCGGGTGCAAATGGGTTTATAAAATAAAGTATCACTCTGATGGGTCCATTGAGAGGTTTAAAGCTAGGCTCGTGATTTTGGGAAACAATCAGACTGAAGGACTTGACTACACTGAAACCTTTGCCCCTGTGGCCAAGATGGTAACTGCCGGGTTTTTCTTGCTGTTGCCGCAGCTAAACAATGGGAGCTCCACCAAATGGACGTGCATAATGCTTTCTTGCATGGTGACCTTGCGGAGGAAGTGTATATGAAGCTACCTCCCATTTTTGATCTCATGCTTCCGACCAAGTTTACCGTCTTCGCAAGTCACTCTATGGTTTACGGCAAGCGCCTCGATGTTGGTTCACTAAGCTAGCTGGTGCCTTGAAGTAATATGGGTTCCAACAATCGTATTCTGATTATTCTCTCTTCACGTTGCATCATGGCTCCATATAACTCAACGTTCTCATCTATGTCGATGATCTCATTATCTCCGGTAATGACAATGCTGCGATCCAGGCTTTCAAACATTACTTGAGCACTTGTTTTCACATGAAAGACCTTGGCACTCTAAAATATTTTCTAGGGATAGAGGTGGCACGCAGTCCTACGGGCCTCTTTTTGTGCCAATGCAAATATGCCCTCGATATCATCTCTGAAGCTGGATTATTTGGAGCCAAACTCGTTGCCTTTCCTTTAGACCAAAATCATCATCTTCCCTTGGCTATTGGGTCGTTTCTTTCCCATCCAGACTATTATCGCTGGCTGGTTGGTCGTCTCATTTATTTGTCTGTCGCCCGACCTGAACTCTCCTATTGTGTGTACATGCTTGCCCAGTTTATGCAGAGTCCCCGACAAGAACACTGGGACGCTGCTCTTCGTGTTGTGCGTTACTTGAAGGGTAGTCCAGGGCAAGGCATTCTCCTTCGTGCTGATTGTGACTTTAAGTTGTATGCTTAGTGTGACTCGGATTGGGCCAGCTGCCCCTTGACTCGGCGCTCTCTCACTGGGTGGTTTGTTCTTCTGGGCACCTCTCCTATTTCTTGGAAGACCAAGAAACAACCTACAGTCTCCCGCTCCTCTGTAGAAGCTGAGTATCGCTCCATGGCTACCACTACTTGTGAACTTAAATGGTTAAAAGCCTTGCTCTTGTGTCTTAGTGTCCCTCTTCCTTGTCCTATGACACTCTATTGTGATAGTCAAGCTACTTTGCACATTGCTGCTAACCCAATTTTTCATGAGCGCACCAAACACATCAATATCGACTGTCATTTTCTGCGTGATGAAATTCTGCGTGGTACCATCACTACTCGATATGTACCTTCTCATACTCAACTCGCGGATATCCTCAGCAAAGCATTGGGCAAGAAACAATTTGCCTACTTCCTTCAGAAGTTGGGTATACTTGATTCGCATGCTCCCACTTGAGGGGGGTATTAAGCTACTGTATCTCCAGCTCATATAAGAAATATTCTGATATGCCGTAATCATCTCCTGTTATTTTTAGGAATAGTGTGCTAGCTGTAAATAGTATGATTGGTTGTAATTAGCGAATGTTTAGGGTGCTGTATTTGGAATAATCCGTAATGGTAGTTAGGTATAGCTGTATATAAACCAGTTTAGAATCAATAACAAGGACGATTGCACCTCAAATCATTCTTTTCATTATTAATTAATTTATTTTTATTTTAATAATTAATTATTTATTTAAAAGTGATTATTAACTCTTTTCATTCTCACGTAAAAATACTCCTCTAACTATATATATATATATATATATAGACTTTTTGAGGCACGCCTATCAATAATTTTTCTTTTCTTTGGTTGCATCCTCTTCGAAGCATAAAATGCTTTCTCTGTGCGTATCAAAATAGCAGAGAATGAGAAAGTGGGCTTCCACATATATCTCAAAAATTTAAATCTATGATTACCAAAAAAGAGAAGGTTAAAATATATAACTTTTAGGGATCTTAAGCAAGAGTTAGTATTGGGGATTGAAGGGAAGCAACACATGCAAATGCCATTCCCAGCAAAATTTGAGCTGAATTATTTGAAGGGAGTGCGTGGGCATAGAAAAAGAAACTAAATAATTGGTAATTCTACATCCTTTTCCTATTCACAATTTTCCAAACGTTTTAAATAAAAAAAATCCATGTTCAAGTCATAAAAGATGAGTGGAAAAGATAGTACGGTTGTCAGCACAGCAACCATTCATACTTTATACCTAATATCACCACAGCATATCCATTCACTTAATTTGTATGGATGAAAAAAAAGGAAGTGCCTGACTAGTTCAATACTCCAATAGCATCAGAAGTAGATATAAATATAAATAACAAAGAATGTTTATTCAGCCAAAAAAAGATCAAATATTTATCACATGATGTAGGATCAACTGTCTCAAAAAATTCTTTTAATAATTGCTGATAAAATCCAAAGTCATCTAGAAGTTCAGGATCACCATCAGTATATGCTTCTTGAGTAAAGTTAAATTTAGACTATGTCATGTTGAAAACTAAAGGGAGAAAAAAGAGAGATTTCAGATAAGGGCAATGAAGATAGGACATGATAACATGACAACATTGATCTATGTTATTAAGCACAAACATGTACCTAGGTACAGCAGATATTAAATAATCACCCTTCACCAATAATAAAGCATGTGATACACTAATTAAGGATTTACATACTTAGTTTCTAGCATTGTTGAAACTCTTCAAAGACTACATTTCAAAAATACCACCAGATGCATTTGTTCCCACAATACTGAAAACATATACCAAAACAACTTAAGTTTGTCTGTACTTCAACATCGATGAAAAATGTAAAGGTTCCACTTTGAATCACAAACATTTTTATGATAAGGAATTATATAGGTGTCATATTGCCATTTGGAGATGAAGACATACCTTAGATATGCCTATGCAGATGAAAAATATAACAAATGCAATCACATAGTCATTGAATGTTTAAACAGGAATATTTTTTTTATGGTTCAGCTTGTATTATATTTAAACTATGAAGATAAAAAATATAACAAATGCAATATGTTATCGTTGAATTTTTGAAATAAAACTTTCCAAAGAAGCACTACTTGATCTAATAAATATATGTCATTGCCAGGAGTCCAGGACTTCTTTGGTCCCTTGCCACAGAGAACATGACTTGTTCATAATCTCTCCAAAGAACCAACTTATATTTGTCTGCAACATATAATCCACCTTTTGTTGTTATAGTTTCATATAAAATTCAAAAGCAGGCAATGGGAATATTTCAGGATGTGCAAAAATAACCATTACAAGGAACAGAGCACCAATGTTGTTTAACAACATTGTGGAGAAAGGCGAAGAAAAAGTGGAAAGAAAGCACATAATTATCTACCTTAAAAAAATATCTGGCCAAATGAGAATGGAAGCAGGGATTAAACAACCGAACCCTACATAACTCGATATCAGTGAACCTTAGCAGAGTGGGGCAAGGTAAGTTAGAGTGAGAGAGGAGGCTGAATGTGGCCTATGTATAGGAATCTCATCAAAAGGGAAGTTGGTTAAGATGTTATTACATCTGAAGTATGAATATTTTGGGTATTCAACTTGGTTACACAGGCTAATAAGGCAGCCACATCTCCCAGGAACCAATCTTCAGTAAATTTGAATTACTTGAATTTTTAACACTTGAAGCCTATAGCTTCAGAAGGATATAAACACTTAAAAGAGCTTTATAACTTTTGTTACCAAGTTCATGCCAGCCTTTGTTTGTGTTTGTGATATGAGAATAGTATGGGAAATAACACTTGATATGATATTTGATGAGGTCCATAGCTTAATCAAAGCACAATCTGCAAATGCAATACACTCACCATCTTTACTCAAAGTTGTTATGATATATAACAATGTAAAATCGTACAGCCCTAATGGTTATTGATAAAAACCATAATAACAAATTTACAATTAGGAAACTGACAACCACTCAATTAGATTTGGATTTCATCAGGTTGATCAATTTTGATGGCCTGCAGCCATCTTTCTTTTAAGTGCTTATTTCAAATAGGTTTCTGTCCAGGGCCCATGCATATGCATGCATTTATTTCTATTGCTATGTTTCTGCAGATGCGCATAATATTCCATGTCACTTACCAAGTACCATAATGGCATCTTTGACATGCTTCATGAATCAAGATAGAAATTAAACTTCATAATGATGTAAAAATTATAGAAAAACAGAAAAGCAGAGTCCATTCAAAGCAATAAATAGCAAAAATTATGCTAACACCTATCTTGAAGACCATGAGGATGTCACAAACAATTCTTCATGCAACAATCTCATTTTTGGCAATTGTACATTCTTGAGTAATGGTTTTGTACAATCAAATGCTGTGGAATATTGGAAAGAAAGCTAGTAAAGACTTATTGTATAGAACATTTTACCAACCAAGAATGATATTACTAGCTAATCACCTGGCACATATGTGATAACATAGTTTAACTCAAAAATAGTAACATATTAGACTTACCTCTTCTATAAAGGGGAAAAAGATTAGCTTGTTCTTTAACATACTCTTGATGTAAATATGTATGTATTGAAAGACACTCAAAAAATTACAGACAAAAAGCAAAAAATCCATGTCTTTATGCCTGTGTGAGGATAGTATGGAATCTGCAGCATGTCTTCAAAACAATTCAGGTGACAACATTGACTTACATATCCAAATATACTAACTGTTGATCTTCTCAATTACATCTGCCTGACCATTCTACTGGATCCCTCATATAAGCAGCAACTTGATCACTTATATCTTGTGATCTATTATAAAAAAAAATATGATTTTTCTTAAAAATTAAAAAAATATTATAATTTAATTCAATTTTAAAGTTAAATTTAGTTAAATTATAATTTGTATGTCTAAAATATCTAATTTTAGTAAAATATTAATTTTGAGAGTCACAAAATTATATTAATGTAAAATTTAAAATAAAATAAAGAAAATAAAAGATAAGTAATTGTGCTGACAACTTGTTCCTTCTTGGCTTCATGCATGGAAGGTCATATTTCCACTTGCTTCTTGTGAAAGCTCGTTGGCATAAGACTAAAACCAAAAAGGAATCTTCCACGTGATCTCAATCTGAATCTCCTTAGCGCAGATGCTCTTGTCTTCACTCTCCAACCACTGCCTTGTATTTTCTCCTACTCTACTTTATGTGACGGTGTCCTAATAGTCACTACAAGAAAAAAGGACTTTTGCCATGGCAAAAAACCGTCGCAAAATGTCTAAAATTTCGTGGCCATTATGCTTTGCCTCGGAATTTGCCACAGAATTGAGTCTGTGCTTAAATAGCCGTAGCTAAGGCTATTTGCAACGGAAAACGAAACCATGGCAAATTACCACGGAATAATACTGTGGCCATTGAAGAAACATGTTGTGGTATAATCCATGGTTTCAAATTTTGCCACGATCATTTGCCATGGAATTTTGCCACGATTTTTATAAAACTGTGGCAAATACATTGTGAAAGATTTGCCACGGATTAATAATTCGTGGCTAAATCTTTTGTATTTTTCCATGGATTTTAAAATTCGTGGCAAATTTTTAGTGAATTATTTGCCACGGTTTCATTTATCCGTGGCAAAATCTATTGCAATTTGCCACGGTTTTTAGTATTCGTGGCAAAAATTAAACGAGTTTTCCATGGTCGTTTACCACGGTATTCATGTTTCGTGGCAAATTTTTAATTTAATTTGCCACGGAATTTATTGTTCGTGGCAAAAATGAAGAAAATTTGTCAAAATATTTGCCACGGTTTTGAACATTCGTGACAAAAAAATGAAGTTTTGTGCCACGGAACTATTATTCCGTGGCAAAATTCCCTTGTGAAAATTGCCACGATTTTATAATTCCGTGACAAATTAGTATGTATTTTGCCACGAAATT
>JASKGM010043386.1:0-21860 GCA_034509205.1 Ceratonia siliqua
CTTCTGAACCAAACATGAAAATATCTATCATTCTCAGGAATCTACAAGACCAACCAAACACAATTTTTACATTTCTGAGAACAAGTTTTTCAGGAACCATGACTCCCAGGAATCATGTTTCCTGGGAGAAAAAAATTTTCCCTGTACCAAACGCCCCCTAGGAGAAGAGAGGCCTTGGGATTGTTCTATTCCTCTTCCTATTGTTCCTGCCATACCAGAACCGAGAAACGAAAATCCTCCAATTGTGTCAACAACAGCGTTTGATTTGGAAACAAGGGGAAATTCAAATAAGCTTAGTCAATGTTACAACCCAGGGGCAAAAATGGCAGAAGGAAAAGGAGGGAACAATTATGGGAAGTTATGGGGAAGTTATGCAGCATTGTTTTATTTAACAAAGAATGGGGAGGAGGTTATGGGCAAGCAAATATTTCAAGGGAAGTCCATGGATATTTTCATAATATAGGGGAGGGCCGTGTAATTAAGTGTCAATATACCCAGGGCTCAATTCCTCCTCACAAAACCGGCTTGTAAGGAGGAGAATTGCCAAAGCTTATATACAACACTTAATCCACCTATTCAGGTGATGTGGGACTACCGCAGTAGCTACTTGCACCCTCCTAATGACGAATGAGTGCATCTACAATGAAGAACGTCTCCGATACCCGGCTGTAAGCCCAAACCATAGCTCTGATACCATGTCAACAAACCACTGTGGGTAGAACTCATCCCCAAAAGCTAGCTCATTGGTGGGAGGATGCCCAAGGGATTATATACCTCACTTAACCAATGTGGGACTTCTAACATTAAGGTATCTATCCGGGGATGGAGAGTAATTTACTCTAAATTTCATAATGAATCATTTCATGAGATTAGTTGTCTTTAACTAGTTTGTACCTCTAAAACTACATGCTATTGCAAAGACTAGATTTGCCTCAACAATTATGATGATTAAGAAATTGAAGGTCATTAAGTATGGTCTCCAAGCTATGGTCATTAATGACCAATGGACTAATTATAGAGAGAATGATGTATAAAAGGTTACCTCTAGAAAAGAAATTGTTCTCAGTGACAAGTGGTGACTGGTGAGACAAAATTGATTATATTGTAGAATTTACAAAACCTATATATCGTATGCTTTGTTGGTGTACTGACAAGCCTACACTTCATTTGATTAATGATATGTGGGATTCAATTGTCAAGCAAGTGAAATGTGCAATATATAGGCATGAAAAAATAGTTGCATGAGCAATCATCTTTTTATAATGCGGTGAATAATATCGTCATTCATTGATGGAATAAAAAGTCGCACACCATTAAGCTACTTGGCTCATTAGTCTAAGGTAAATTTTATTCTTTAACTAGCTTATTTTTGCTCTTAAGTAAATTTTGTGTTATATAAATTAAAATTTCAATGCTATATATATAGCTATCACTGCATAGAAAGGCCTCAAGGCGCTCCAAATCAAATTCCTCCACATTGGGTATTGGGAGAAACAAATGCTTGTGGAGATACTTTCAAAAGTAAAGAGTATTGGTAAATAAATCCAATTTGATTGTTTGTAAGATAAATGGAACTTGGAACTAAAGGAATAGTGTATCATGTATGGATCTTTAACTCCTTTACTTCAAAGCATTGCGTTGAAGCTCCTTTCTCAACCATGAACTTCCTGTTGTTGCGAAAGAATTGGAAGTATATACTTCCCATCCACTTCATAAAAACAAACAAGATCAACCCTAAGAAAGCTAATATGCACATACAAATCTTTGTCTTCTGATAGACTCTGGGGTATTTTAGAAAAGGAAGGGGCAAAAGGGATATTAGTTAGGTATCTCACATGTGGTGACCCACATTGCAAGTAATTTTTTTTGCACAAGGAGTTAGCCTACATTAGGAGTCTGGTTGCACAAGGAGTCTGTTTTGTATTAGGAGTTTGGTTGCACAAGGGGTCCGTTAGCACTCTATAAAAAGGAGTTAAGGTGGTGTACTGAGGATGGAGAGTTTCTAGGTTATGAAGGAAGGGGGAGTCCTAGTGCCCAACAGCTAGAAGAGGTTCTGGAGCTGCGATACTGCTGTTTCTTTATTTCTTTACTGTCTTTTAAAGTGCTAAGTGTCAATTCTTTAGTCCAGAGGAATCCATAGCCTCTGTTTCTTATTATTTCAATTATGTCAGTATTTTATCTGTTAATTCTACTATTGTTTCTGTTCAATAAAATACTAGAGGACTTATTTAGTTCTGTTTTAGTTATAGAAATTGCAGGTTTCCATCATTTTGGTATCAGAGCAGTAGATCCAGGAATGGAGGAGAAAGTTGAAGAGTTAGAAAAAGCAGTTGGAGAACTAAGAGGAGAAATGGGTAAACTAAAAGAGGAATTAAGAGCTTTCCGTGATTCTTTAGGGGAGATGGTGAAGAAACGCAAGGGAGCCATTACTGATAAGGAGAATCAATCCAAAGAGAATGAATTGACGGTCAAAGAAACTGCAAAGATGGAGAGTAGCGAGGAGTTTGCTATTGTGGAAGTCTCCTAAGTGAATGGAGACGCTCAGACCGAAGAAGAAAATAGGGAGGAAGATAATCTTGATGAACTCATCGACGTCAAACAAGGGGAGATGATGGCGCAACGTATTGAACCTTCGACGATGCTGTTGAAGGAAGCAAAACAGCCGATGTGGAAGGAAAGGAATCTGTCGGAGATGCACATCTGCTGTTGAAGGAAAAAGGGGCAACCCAACAGAGAAGGGCTTGAGTTACTGGGTTGGATAAGGAGATTAGGTTGGAGTTAGGGCTGACTGGGTCTAATAACCTAATTCATGTGACAACATTGGCCCAAAACGGAGGAGAAAAGAGCTGGGTTAAATACCATCCTAAGGGGATTAGGTATAATAGAGGCTTAGGTCTGGTTGGGAACTCAAACAGAGTTCTTGCTGTGTCGGAATTGGGCTAGAAGAGCTCAGTAACCAGGTAGAATTCTCACCTTCAACATCTGAAGTCCTGAGAATGCGCAAAGAGCTTTATTTTAGTATTGTAAATGTGAGTGGAACACCAGCCACGTTGCAAGTAATTCGTTTTACACAAGGAGTGGAATTTGGTTGCACAAGGAGTCTGGTTGCACAAGGGGTCCGTTAGCACTCTATAAATAGGAGTTAAGGTGGTGTACTGAGGATAGAGAGTTTATGGGTTATGAAGGAAGGGGGAGTCCTAGCGCCCAATAGCTAGGAGAGGTTATGGGCTGCGATACTGCTATTTCTTTATTTCTTTACTATCTTTTAAAGTGCAAAGTGTTAATTCTCTGGTCCAGAGGAATCCATAGCCTCTATTTCTTATTATTTCAATTCTGTCAGTATTTTATCTGTTAATTCTGCTGCTATTTATGTTCAATAAAATACCATAGGACCTATTTTGTTCTATTTGTTATAGAAATTGCAGGTTTCCATCATCTTCCAACAAGGACAAGTTCAAGGTATTATCAAAGTGAAACCAAAATGTGAAACATTGGTGGTGGTGATGAATGGGAGCCATTTGTGGGGTTCGGGTTCTAAAGTTGCAAGCCTTTCTCTTGATGAACTAGATTTAGAAGCTATTCTTTTCACTAGGTATGGGGAAGGAAATGATAAAATTGATAGAATTTGAGTCTATACCTTTTGTTTGGAACAAACAATAGCTTTACTTTAGCATTTTAACTTTTACTTGGTGAAATGAGATGATCGTTGAATTTATTTGTGAATTTGAATCATTTTGTTGGCTCATTATATAAGATGTAATGTTCATTATACACTTTTATTATTGATAAGAATTATTACATATGATATATTCATTATTTATATAATATATCAGTATCCCGTATTCTTAAAAAATGACCATATCCTATGATAGGTCCCAATCTGAACCTATGTTCCAAAGCTACTCTATTTTGGGCAAGAGTTAACCACAACATAGCGAGTATGAAAAAGGATAATATATTACTTGCTCAAGTCATTTACAAATAGTACTTAAATAGGCCAAAGAACATATAATGGCCTCTGTACAAGAACAAACAACATAACTGAATCTAAAGGCACACTAAGTAACTGCTTGAGAACATGTTGTTGCTACTATATGGAAACAAAATGGTGTTCGTGGTTGCTAACTGGCAAAGTCATGGAGAGTGGATGACTATTGTGGAGAAGAGGATAGGTGATCGTTAGACTTAATTGCATAGTAGCCTGAGGTGGTGACATGGTTACAGCTTTAATGGTCCACTTAATAGCTGAAGTACTTAGGATTCCTTTTGCTGAGTCTGCTTGTCCTACGTGGAATGATTGTCCTATCAATGCCCTCCCTGTCAAGAGGATCCTTGTCCTCAAGGTCTAGATGAGAGTAACCTTTGTGAAATAATGCTAGCTTCTTCCCACGTGGCGTCTTCTAGTGGAAGCTGATACCAATTGACCAACACTTCTTTCATTAACTTATTCCCATGTTGAACCCATCGTTGACCGAGTATGCTTGTAGGCTCGAGAAGTGGCACCCCATCATCAATAACCGGGGATGAGTAAGATGCCATCGGTGTTTGTGCGTAAATTGCTTGAGTAGCAAAACGTGAAAGATAAGATGAATTTTGGACGCTGGGGAGTTAAAGCCTGTAAGCCACCTTCCCTATGCGTTGCATTACTGGATAAGGACCAAAGTATCTACTGTTTAGCTTCTGGTGGGCTCTTTTGAAGGATGTGAGTTGGTGGTATGGTTGAAACTTGAGTAAAACTAGGTCACCTACATTGAACTCGATATCCTTGCATTTCTTATTGGCAGTTTGTCTCATTCTGAACTGGCCACTTCGAGGTTGCTTTTGAGTTGTTGAATCAATTCGTTTCTGGTACGAAGATGCTGGTCCACCTCATGCATCGGGACTGGGCTGCTTTATATATCGGGATGGAAGGTACAGGATGGCCATGCCAATGGAGCTGTGATAGCTCGTATTGTACTAGAACTCGACCCATGGTAGGTATTCCATCCATTTCTTTGTTGCTAATGAGCAAAATTCTTAAATATTGTTCCAAGAACCGAACCTATTAACAACCTTCAATTGGTCATATGTTTGAGGGTGATAAGCCAAGCTAAGTTTGAATTTGGTGCTAGATAGGGAGAAAAATTCATTCCAGAATTTGTTGATGAAAATTGGGTCCTTATCACTAACTATAGATTAGGGCATACCATTCAATTTGACTATGTTTCCACATATTTTTCTGCAACGATCTTGGCCAAGAATGGATGAGTGAGGGGCACAAAATGAGCCGATAACCAATACTGTTTCTTTGTTTTGTGAAGTAGGAAGGCCCTCGACAAAATCAAGTGTAATATTGGCCCAAACTCTACATGGAATTGGGAGAGGTTGCAATAACCCAGCAGGTGCAAGAGTTTCGTTTTGTCTTTTGACGCAACACACAAGCTGTTACATAATCTTGCACTGATTTGTACATATTGGACCAATAGAATTGCTAAGCCATGTGCTTGTATGTCCTCAAAATTCCCGAGTGCCCGGCCATCTTGCTATCATGAAATTCATGTAACAGTTTCCTTCTAATGTCATCATTGTGAGGTATAATGACCTGGTTGTTGTAGTACATTAACTCATTGTGTTCCCTATAAGGGCCATCTGCAATTTCTTTGGCTAGCTTTTGAACGTGATCAATATAGGCATGTCCTTTATGTGCTTGCTTGATTTCATCCCAGAGGTTGGCTTGTGGGCTAAACAAAGCATTCAGTTCTTGGCTTGAAAGAGAGTGCATTAGCAATTGAATACTCTCAACCTGGATGGTACTCGATATCATGGTCATACCCTAAGAGTTTCACCACCCATTTTTGTTGCTTAGGGGTTGCAATTCTCTGTTCTAGCATATACTTGAGGCTGCATTAGTCTGTTCGTAAAGTGAATCTTCTTCCCACCATATACGACCTCCAAGCGCGAATGGCTTCCATAATAACCGACATCTCTTTGGCGTATGTGGAACAAGTTTGTTTAGTAACTCCTAGTGCTCGGCTCATATAAGCTATGGGCTTTCCTTGCCGTGAAAGCACTGCACATTTGCCTCCCCGGAAGCATAAGCCTCAATTGTGAATTGGTCCTCGAAATTTGGCATTGCCAGGATAGGAGTCGTTGTCATGGCTGCTTTTAGGGAGTAGAATGTTATTTCAGCTTTGGGAGTCAACTTGAACTTGAACTGTCTTCTTTTTAGGAGGATGGTGAGGGGCCGTGCAATGGTGCCATAATTCTTCACAAATTTTCTGTAGTACCCCGTTAATCCAAGAAATCCCCTGAGTTCAATGACATTGGTTGGCTAAGGCCATTCGGCCATGGCCTTGATCTTATTGTCATCAACTTTAACCCCCTGGCTAGTGACTATATGTCCAAGGTACTCCAACTCCGTTTGGCCGAATGAACATTTGCTCATTTTAATGAAAAATTTGTCTCCTGAGAATATAAAATGCTGTTTGTACATGCAACAAGTAAGCATTCCAATCAAGACTATAAATTAATATATCATCAAAAAAAGCTAGGATACATTTCCTGAGATAGGGCTGAAAGATGTGGTTCATGATTGCTTGGAATGTTGAAGGAGCAATGCATAAATCGAATGGCATTACCAAGTATTCGCAATGGCCATTATGTGTCTAGAATGCTGTCTTGGGTATGTCAGGAGCATGAACCCATACTTGATGATAGCCGGCTCAGAGATCTAACTTGGTGAAATAGGCTAATCCATATAGCTCATCAAGCATGTCTTCGATGGTGGGAATTGGAAATCTATCCTTGATGGTAGCTGCATTGAAGACACGATAGTCAGTACAAAAGCTCCAATTACCATCTTTGTTTTTTATAAGCAGTACTAGGGAGGAGAAGGGACTGGTGCTTGGCCTTATGATACCCTGGTTTAGCATTTCTTGCACCTATTTCTCTATTTCATCCTTTTGAAAATGAGCATATCTATAAGGTCGAATATTGATGGGTTCAATCCCTTTTTTCAATTGGATGCTATGTGCAATCTCTTGGTTTAGAGTTAGTGAAGATGGTTCTTGGAATAGGTCGTTGTATCTCTCAATCAATTGTTGTATTTCAGGTGTTGTGTTCCTATGTGCATGGTTAGTATTTAAACAAATAGCAAATATGGAGTGGCCCTGTCATGCTTCCTTACCCACTTCTTTGAATGTGGCTGACTGAATTTTCTGTTGTGCGTGTCCTCTTAATTGTTGAATTTGACCTCCCCCTTGAAATTCCCTTATCAGAAGCCTCCAATTGCATATTCTTGATCCCAAGGTCTCCAGCCATTATATACCCAGTACTAAATCCAAGCCTGTAATTGGTAATGCATATAAGGTCAACCAAAATGAAGTTCCTTGTAGGTTGAGAGGTACTTGTTCAAATTTTGCTAGGCATTTTAATTTTTCTCCACTAGCCACTCAGACTATGAATGCTTTCTCTATTGGTGTTGCAGACAACCCGAGTTGTTGGGCTACTCGGTCACTTAGGAAATTGAGTATACCCGCTATCTATTAGCACCATCACCTCCAGGTTTCCAATGTGAGTTGTGACTCTCATGGTTTTCGGCATTGACCAGCTAGTCAATGCATAAAGAGATATCTCAGGTTCCTTGAACTCTGCAGCCTCCTCCTCCATTGGTGGTACTTCTCTTGCTTCATCCTTGTCACTGTTGGGGGCTTCTAGTAGTAAAATTGAGGTACTTTGCATCGATGACCCGCGGTGAACCTCTCATTGCAATTAAAGCATAATCCCTATGCCTTGCGCTTTTGCATTTCCTCGCAGGTGAGCTTCTTGAATGTGGGATTGGTATTGGGTTTCACAGGAGGAAGTGAGTTCGTGATTGGTTTGTTGAATTGCATAGACCGCATACTCCTCTTTTGTCTTTGGATTTGATCTTTCTTCATCCTTGCCAAACTGATGGCTTCTTTCAAAGAATGTGGTTTAAACATACAAATTCATTCATCAATTTCAGCCTTGAGTCCTCCCATAAACATCCCTACCAAAGCCTTCTAAGTCCATCATTCCACCCGATTACCTAGCTTTTCAAACTCCTATTGATACTCCCTTAGTGTACCGGTTTGTTTGATTCTGGAGAGTGCCTCGTTGTAATCCTTGCAATCAGTGAGTCCAAAATGAGCCCACAACTCCTCTTTAAAGTTCACCCAAGTCACCGGTTGCCCCTCTTCTTCATAGGTTCTTTTCAACCATTGTCACCATTGGTTGCCTTCCCCCTCCAAGTGAAACAATGCTAGGGCTCCTTCTGTGATTCATCAATTTCCTGGTAAGCAAAGAATTGGTCTACCCTGTTGAATCATTTGGTTGGGTCATCCCCCGAATATCTTCGAAATTCTAATTTTGCCATTTTTTATTAGAAAACAGGTCGACTACTCACAGTCTCTCCTGTGTTGGTCCGAGACTGCTCTTCTAGGTCCAAATGATTAAAGTTAGAACCATCTCTACTAGCAAACATGGCCTCTGTCAGCCCGTTGATTGTCTCCTCCAACTAGTGAAGCTTATCAGTCACTTCTTCTCATAGTCCACTTAGATCAACTTCTAAGTGTTCAATTCATTCCTTGTTGGATGCCACGGAAACCGGCTCTAATACCAAATGATAGGTCCCAACCTGAGCTTATGTTCCAAAGTTACTCTATTTTGGGCAAGAGTTAACCACAACATAGCAGTGTGAAAAAGAATAACATATTACTTGCTTAAGTCATTTACAAACAGTACTTAAATAGGCCGAAGAACATATAATAGCCTCTGTACAAGAACTAACAACATAACTGAATCTAAAGACCCACTAAGTAACTGCTAGAGAACATGCTACTACTACTATTACTACTAAGGAATATGGAAACAGAGTGTTGTTCGTGGTTGCTAACCGGCGAAGACATGGAGAGTGGATGACCACTGTGGAGAAGTGGATAGGTGACCGTTAGACTTAATTGCATAGTAGCCTGAGGTGGTGACATGGTTGCAGCTTTAATAGTCCACTTAATAGCTGAAGTACTTAGGATTCCTTTTGCTGAGTCTGCTTGTCCTACGTGGAATGATTGTCCTATCATCCTACCCGTACTAGGAACATAGTGTCGTGCTATTCCTATCTCACTTTTGATGATATGTAAGCATATAGAAGTAAAATAAGTATTAAAAAAACCAAAAAAAGAGAGAGAGGAAAAAATAACAACCCGGCGTATGTGACAAAAAATTGCTATTACTCGAAGAGAAGGTTCCTAGCTTCGCCACTGTGGTCAGCAGCTCAAGAAACCAAATATCTGTAACTCTGTAAGTCCCTATGACAGCATCCAGCCACTGAATTTAATTCTCTAATCACCAATCATGCCGCAGAACAACTAAGTAAAGCCACATTAGCACTTGAACCAAAATGTCCAAAACCCAAAACACACCATGGTTGGATGGAAGGAAAATAAACAAAGAAAAAGAACAACACATAAAGAACACCATTAATAAATAAAATGGGTTTTATCTATAATAAACAGAGCAGAGCTTCAAACAATATTAAGAACTGAAATAAACAATAAATTTAGTTCCAAAATATGACCTTTGCTTGACCCAGTTATCAAAACGTTGTAAGGGGTAACCATGGGCTCTCTGTTGACAGAAGCCATTGCAACGAAGATTGGAGAATTTGAATTTCTGAGAGCACAAAGTCTACCAATGCCGAAATTTTGACGTAAATTAACAGCTGAAAAACTGTATCGGTTGAATTTAGGATAAGGGATCCGTGATTGTGAGAAGGGAGAGACCATAAACTCATGTTTAGTGGATGGAGAATGAGAAGAAAGTGATGGACAAGGAAATAGGGGGGAGAAAATGGTACTGATAGCCATTGACGAAAGTGGAAGCTAAAGAAGCAAACCGATAGGAGGATCTTGGCGTTTGGGACTCCAGCATCAATCAACCGAAACTGAAACGGCCACGCGCATATGCAATTAAACAAAGTATAATTATTTTTATAATAAAAAAGGAGTTGATATTTCTCAGAAATTGTATTTTATGATATCTTTTCATTTTTGTTATAAGTAATTCAGTTTCAATTATCTTTTTAATTATATTTTTATTTACCTTGTTTCTGATTAATTACTTTTTATGTTCTAATTAACTATGTTTTAATTATATATTAATTTATCTTTTATTTCAGCTTCAATTATTTCTTTATTATGTTTCTATTTATTTTTTTAATTAATTGTATTTTAATTTTAATTTTATGTTTATATTTTATATTTCTTTAATTATTTTATATTTATCCATTTTCAATTAATAGTTAATTTTTAATTATCATTTTATTTAAATTTCACTTCTTTTTTTCTTTTATTATCTCTATAATTATAATTTTATTTTTCTAATTAATTTAGTTTCAATTATTTATTTATTTTTTATTATATCAAAGATTTTTATAAGGCATATAAAATTTGATATAAGAAAAAAATATAGCAACGTTGAAATGTTGAGAATAATAAATAGGTGTTTGCTTACATATGGATGTATAGGTATATCCAAAATTTTTTAATTTTTTATTGTTTTATAATTTTTATTTAAGAAAACAATCAAAAGAATTTAAGAAAAAAATTCAAAACAAGTTAAAACAATTTAAAAAAATTCAAAAAATATAATTAAAACACAATACTTAAAAAAATGTAAAGAAAGTATAGAAAATGTATATAAAAAAATTCAAAAAAGAGAAACAAAATTTAAAAATATAAATGAAAATAATTAAAAAAATGAAAAAATAAATAAAAGACACCCTGACACACTTGTACATCCAAATGTATATTAGAAAACACTTAAGGAGTTAGGAATAGGGATTTTGCAAAATTGTTTAGTACATGGTTCAAATTTTCTTAAGAACATTTTTTCAATAAGTTTTTCATGAAAATTTTCTTATTGAGGGAATGGTATTCTTAAATTCTCACTCCATGAAAAAATTTTAGGATATCCAAATGATCCTTTTACCCTTCTTCACAAACCAACAAATCCCAAACCCCAACCCCTAAAACCTAAATTTCAAACCCTAAACCCCAAATCCCAATGCTTAACCCCCAAATCCTAAATCCCAAACCCTAAAACCTAAACCCCAAACCCCAAACTCCAAACCCCAAATCTCAAGCCCCCAACCCATAAACCTCAAACTTCCAAACTCTAAGTTTTAAACCCCAAATCACCAACCACAACCTCTATTTTTTTTAAATATAAATTTTTTGCAATTTATATATAGGGATATTTTTCAAAAAATCACTTATATTCTCAGGAAAAAAACTTCAGAATCGAACATGGAAATGTCTATTATTCCCAAGAATCTATAAAATCAACCAAACACGATTTTTGCATTCTTGAAAACAAGATTACCAGGTACCATGACTCCCAAAAATCATGTTTCCTGGAAACAAAAAAACTTCTCCTATACCAAATGCCCCGTTAATAAATATATGTTGAAAACTTACAAAATGCTTTGACACAGGATTTGCTTGAAACTTTACAAAATTCACAGAATTTAAATTTATAAACTTTTTGCTCTTTTCTACACAAAGGGTTGTTCTAAGTTTCACTTTGCCCTGAATGTCGAAGGATGATTCCTTATATAGAGGTCTGCCCTGAATGTTGAAGGATGGTTCCTTATATGGAGGTATGATGTGGACTTCAGGTAGGTTCAAGTCCATCCGAATTTTAGGGTCACTTAAATCTGGAATGATGATGGCAACTTTTGACTTTTGTTGTAAAAGATTTACATATTGAAAGGGGATTTGTTATTTTATGTCGATACTTTCTTTTGTTGTTTCCCCCCGACACTTTCTTTTGTTGTTCTTTGTCAACACTTTTGCTGATGCTTTAATTGAATTATGCTAGATTATTCAAATATATTCCATAACAGTCGTCTTCATTTTGTGGAGTGTACTCTATATGTTTCTTTATCTTGGTCAGTTTCCTCATATTTCAATGGAGCCTTGTCTGTTAATGATTTTAATTTTCTGATAAACTCTTCTGATGTTGCTGCTAAAAGATTTGACATAATCTATTATTTTAATGCTAGAAACTAGCTTACTTATTGAGGGTTCTTTTGGATATGCTGAGGGTGCTCTTGGCACCATTTTAGTATATTTTCTTTATTGATTAATTGAGGATTAAATTATGACCATCATTTATGCTATATTCCCTTGCTAACCATGTAAGCGTTGGAGATGGTAATTTTGTTTAAATTGTATAATCCCATGCCACATCCAAGTGACACCAAAATTTATGAAAAAATACAGAAGTCTAGTTCCTTCTACATATTTAACTTTATTTTAAAGGGCTTATATGCTTCTATTGCATAAGGAGGGAGAAAGTTTAAGGTTGGTCCAAGAACCAATCCAAAAACCATTAGGGATATGTTGTTATACCTCTTATAAACCAAATAAACCAGGAATCTGTTGCTGGTTTGAGGAACATTATGTTATACCATGCCTTCTAATAATTTAAGTAGTCAAACACCTGTGGCTTATATTTTTTGGAAAATGCTTGTTTCGCATAGATGGATTTATGCACTGTGATGGAGTTAAAATTTGGTTGATTTTGATTTTTGAATATAAAACCTTTTGTGGATTTGTTGCGTCACATTGATGAGTTAATGTTATTGAATCGCTATCTACATGGATGAATTCATAAAATGTATGGTGTCGAAAATACTTTTCTTTATGTCTTTTGCGAGACATTTTGGATGTTAAATTATGATTTTTCCTAGCCCTTCATTTTTCAAATATCCCAATTTGCTTTGTGTATGGAGAAGTTGTCTCTCCTTATTTAAAGGAAAGTTGATAAATATGAATGGGCTCCTGTCCAAATCTCTCGTGGTGGTCCTAGTATCTCTCACTTGCTCTTTGATGTGCTTCTATTCACTATAGCTACTCGCTCTCAAGCTAGTGCAGCCAAAGCTACTTTTTTGTTTTTAATTCTACAATGCTTCAAGATGTCAAGACTTAAGGTTAATTTTTCCAAGTCTTGGGTATCAACTCTCCCTGTATTCCTAGAGAGGTTAAATTCCATATTACAACTATCTCTAATGTCACCTTCACGAGCTCTTTGGGAACTTATTAGTGCATCCCCTCAATTCATGGTAGAGTTCGTAAGTCTGACTTCAAATTTATTGTGCAAAAGATGAAAATAGGCTCAAGTCTTGGATGAGCAAACTTTTGAACGAGTTAGTAGAGTTACTTTGGCTAAGTATATGTTAAACTCCATTCCAATCTATGCTATGCAAGTCCTTTAGATTCCTTAGAGTATTTGAATTGATAAAAAGATAAGGAATTTTATTCGAAATCAGGATGATAATGGGCGTGGGCAGCATTTGGTTAACTGACTTAATGTGGTTTAGGTATTTGTCTTGTCCGTATTGTTAATATTAAACTACTTGGAAAACTGGTGTAGCAAACTTCAAAGCGTAGAGAGAAATTGTGGACCTAAATTTGTATTCGTAAATATCTTTATGATAGGACCTTTTTTTTTTCTTATTCCTTACCCACTCTGGGTCTTATTCTTGGCATTCGCTTTGTTATAGAGTATAATAAAGAAAGAATGAATGAGAATGAGATTACTAACTTGTGTCTAATCAAGTTCCCTGTGTCTCTATTTATAATAAAATATTATATTACAATGTATTGAAGCCCAAGCCTACTAGGACAACACATGATACCTCATACTATAGGAAAACACATAATAACTCATAACACTACCCCTAAAGCTGGAGCATATATATCAATCGTGCAAAGCTTGTTACAAATGTATTGAACCTATAACCTATTAAGTGCCTTAGTAAAGACATCAGTAAGTTGTTCTCTAGTTTTAATATGGCTCGTGGAGATCTGGCCACACTAGATCTTCTTCAGAATAAAATGACAATTAGCTTCTATATGTTTCGTCCTTTCATGAAAAACTAAATTTGAGGCAATATGAATGGCTACCTGATTATCACACCGTAACTTCATGGGATTAGAACTCTTAAAGCCCACTTCCTCCAACAGTTGGAATACCCATAAGAGTTCACGCGTTTCCTGGGCCATAGCTTGATATTCAGGTTCTAAACTTGATCTCGCCACCACATTCTGCTTCTTAATTTTCCAAGAGATAAGATTTCCTTCCACAAACACAATATCTAAAAGTGGATCTCCTGTTAATAGGTGACCTAGCCCAATCAGCATTGTAGACACCTACAATTCTACAATGCCATTATCACTATAAAGAAATCCTCATATGGGTGCATTCTTAAAGCACCTCAAAATGCCATGTAATGCATCCCAATGTACAGTATGAGGAGAAGCCATGAATTGACTTACAATACCGACTCTAAATAATATGTCAAGACAATAATTCATCATCATTTGCTGTGAGTTTTAAATTTGAGACCATAATAGTCTCACACGGTTTGGCTCCAAGTAATCCTGTTTCTGTCAACAAGTCCAGTACATGTTTTCTCTATGACAAAAAAATACCTTTCTAGCTATGACTTACTTCAATCCCCAGAAAATATTTTAGATAGCCCAAGTCTTTAGTATGAAATTTGGATTAAAGGAAGCTCTTAAGTGCATCAAGCCACACTTGTAATTCCTAGTGAGTACAATGCCATCCACATATACCACCAGCATGATACACCCAGCCTGGAGTGTTGATAGAACATTAAATGATCATAACTGCTCCTGTGTAGGCTAAACTCAAGAACCACTTCACTCAACCTCTCAAACCAAACTTGAGATGATTGTTTCAACCTATATAAAGATTTGCTTAATTAACAGAATTTATCAATCCCCCCCTGAGAAACAAACCTAAGCGGTTGCTCCATATAAACTTCTTCCTAGCGATTGCCATGCAAAAAAGCATTCTTAACATCTAATTGATGAAAAGACAAGTGGTGGGCAGTAATAAGGGAAATAAACAGACGAACAGAGGCTAATTTTACAGTAGGAGAAAATGCTCAGAGTAATCAATACCATAAGTCTGAGCATATCCTTTGGCCATAAGATGGTCCTTGAGATAAGCAACAGAACCATCAGGATTAACCTTCACTGTATAGACCCACTTACATCCCATAACCTATTTATTAGAAGGGAAAGAAACAAGATCCCAAGTTTGATTCCAGTCAAGGGCAAACATTTTTTTCCTTCATAGTAATGGTTCAACCATCATAAGCAAAAGCATCCCTTAAATTTTTAAGGATAAAGGAAAAATCAAGGGTGGCTGAGAAGCAAAAAACAATTGGTCATAGTGAATAAAGGAAGAAATAGGGTAAGTGCAATAACGTTTACCTTTATGAAAGGCTATAACGGCAATAAGGATCGAGATTCAAGAGTCTTAGGGAACACAGTTGGTACATCCTTCCTGAGAGGCCTTAGAAGGGCAAGGTTGATGCGACTAAACCTGAGTGACAAGAGGACTAGGGGCAGGGGGATCAGGAACATGCTCAATGGACTAGACTTGATAGACCAGAAAGTCATCAGTGGGTGCATAGGAAATGAGCTAGTTAGACTGAAAAGGGGTAAACTCAAAGAAAGTAACATCGAAGGAGCCAACATAACAACCTAAGTCAAGAGAGAAATAACAATACCCCTTCTGAGACTGAGAATACCCAAGAAAAATAAACTTCAGGGAACAAAGATCAAGCTTGGACCCACAAGGGCACACATAATGAACAAACCAAGTACAACCAAAGATACAAGGAGTATGCGAAAACAAAGAGTGAGATGGATGTAAAATATAGTAGGGGGACGAACCATCTAACACAGAGAAGGGTAAACGATTAATCAAAAAATAAGCAGCAGAGATAGCATCAATTTAGAAAATTTTAGGAACATTCATACAAAACAAAAAGCATTAGCAATCCCCATTAAATGTCTATTTTTTCATTTAACCACATTCTGTTGAGGGGCAACACACAGGAGGACTAATGTAAAATACCATGCTGAGTGAGAAATTAAGTAAAGGAAGAGGAAAAATATTATTTAGCATTATCACTACACAAAATCTTAATCGGAGTATGAATTTGTGTTTAAATTTCAGAATGAAAGGTAGAAAATACTGAAAACATTTTAAAATGATTCTTTATTAAATAAAACTAAGTGGCATGAGAGTAATCATCAACAAAAGTGACAAAGTATCCAAATCCAGTTTGAGACACAACCGAACAAGGACCCCAAGTATCTGAATAAACAACATCAAAGGGAGTCAAAGCCTGTTTATTGACACACATAGGAAAATGAGCATGACATTGTTTAGCAAACTGATAGGACTCACATTCTAATTGAGACACAGACTCGACACTAGGACATAATTTCTTCAAGATTAAAAGTGAGGGATGACCAAAACGACAATTAAAGTCCAAGGGTGATGTAGTGCTGAAGTAGGCCATGGAGGAAGGTATGAAAGATGGCAATCACTCTATAATGTATAAACCATTCGATTCCCAGCCTCTACTAATAATTTGCCTCATCCCAAGATCTTAAAATACACAATGGTTAAGGAAAACTTCAATACTGCACCGAAGAGCATAGGTGAGCTTATTGATATAAATTAAATTAAAAGAAAATTTAAAAAGGTAAAACATAATAGATAAAGGGATGAAGGATGAGGGATTAGTTGTACCCCTCCCAAGAACTAGGGTAAATGAACCATCAACCAAAGTTACATTAGGCAAGTGGGACAAAAGAGAAAATGAACTCAGAATACATGTGTCTCCAGTTATATGATTGGTCTCACTTGAGTCAGTGACCAAACCATTGAGAGTTGAGGAGAGACAAGCAGTAAAGGTATCTGTTTGAGCCACAGTTGTGGAAGATTGTGCAGAGGACTAAGCTTCACAGAATTAAGCAAACTGAGCATACTCATTAGCAATCAAGGCAATGGTATTTGATTCACTCCCTAGATGAGAGTCTGAAACAACTATATTAGTCATCTGCTACCGTGTAGCAAGAAGTTTAGGACAATTACACTTGATGTGGCCCTATTCATTGCAGTATCTACATGTAAAAGTTCCCTATACCCTCAAGTATCGTCCACCAATCAAGCCACCCCCGGAACCTCTAGGGTTACTCATCCCTAAGAAAGCATATGTCTTACCTGGGCTAGCCACACTCTTAGAAGATTCTCTATTTATTCGGAGTATATGAAAGTACACATCTTGTAATTTTAGTCTATCAAAGCCAATCAGACTTTGGGATTGGGTAGCACTATACTAACCATGGAAACTTGTAAGAAAGCCAATGGTTGTAATATGCTCGTGCTGGTCTCGTATCTCCTGAACATCACTAGTAATCAGGATAAGAGTATTAAGCTCCTCATAAACTTTATTATATTTGGTGAAGTGATCAATTAAAGAGATATCTTTCTTATCTGCCCTGTAAAAGTCTTGAAAAACATAAAAATATTAGCCAAATCCTTATTGCCTGAGTACAATGACTCCAAATAATCCCATAAATCTTTACCGATGTCACAATTGGTAGTAATATCCTCAACACAGGTTTCCAAAGTCTATCTGATCAAGCCATAAAGACATTTATCCTCCCGAATCCATTTCTTTTTGGAAGCCTCATCTTTTGGAACAGGGTTAGTCAAATGCTCTTTCATTTCCACACCATACATGAATATTTCAGCAGCTTTCCTGCATTGGTCATAGTTATAAGGACCTCCTAATTTTCTATCTATAATATTATTAAGTTCCAGAATTAGTTCAGAGACCAATCGCCTAGTCTCACTAGACCCAGAAGCAACATGACTAACATTTGACTCAAAAGTAACCTTACTAATTGTGGGATTATCTTCAGCCATGATTACAAAGCAATAGATAAATACAAAGTGCTAAAAAAACTAATATTGATGAGGAAATAAAGACTATAATAGCCATAAAACTATAATAAGAACGATGAAACAGTCAGAAAAATATGAAACAACTAAACCTGGGGCTTTGCCATCCATGGTCACCAGAGATTTGAGACATCATGAGGCAGAGGACCTCGTCGAGGATTCTGTCACACCGACGAAGTACCAAACACACAAATTTCCCACCATGCATGAATAAACTACCCTAGATCGCATTATCAGAATTCATTTGACGTAGTCGGCCACCATAGGTAACACCTTTACATAGCCACCTCAACTCCAAACACCGGCCACAATAACAGATCTAGATCACTAGATGCACAAACAAGCTACTTACTTTATCATCATCATGGTCCTTGCGACCACATCGCCAAGAGGGATGTCGGCCCTCAGATGCCACCTATCAGGGAGTGGCTACATTGAGATTGAGCGTTCTTAGTCATAGAAAAATGAATATTTGGGAAAATAGGTGAAAATAAAAGGAAAAGGAAATAAGGGTTCTAAGAGAAAATTTAGAAAGGCTTTGATACCATGTAATAAAGTAAAGCAAAGAAAGAATGAATGAAAATGAGATTACTAACTTGTGTCTAGTCAAGTTTCATGTGTGTCTATTTATTGTAAAATATTAGGTTACACTGTATTGAAGGCTCAAGCCCACTAAGGCAACACATAATGCCTCATACCATAAGGAAACACATAATAACTCATAACACTAATTAACCAGTGTTTGTTGTGCCTTCTTATTTCTAGGTTTAACAAGGAGCTCAACAACGATGTTGCAATCAAAGTGATTGATTTGGAAGAATCGTAAAATAATACTTTCTACTCTACGTCTTAGCCTCTTAGCAATTATTTGTGGTGCTCATTCCTTTCTTTGTTAGAATATTTCAACATAATGCACTATGGAATTAGCTATTGGCATACTATATTAGGGGCATTAACTAATTTTATAGTCAAGGGCAACTGAAAATGCTTTGAAAGCATCTTTTTTAAATTATCACAGATTTTATGTCTCAAAATTATGGGTCATAAACTGAATGGTCCACTAGGAAAATAACTTAGGTTCTCCTTATAGTTCTTTGATATACTCCTTGTAGAATAAGGGTAAAATCTACTGTCAAACTTGTACATTTTTTCGAAGTCCAGTTAAAAATTAACCCATCATTAAAGTTTATGAAAACTGCTTTTTGTTTTTCATTATGTAGGTGCTGAAAATTAGGTCTTGCCCCATAGTCTTTGCATCTTTTTCATTCAACATCTTTTCTTTACATAGAAAACTATTTAAATTCACCTGGATAGTAGGAAGATAATTCATGGCAAGCTTATGTTTTTATGCCCAAAGACAACTAATATATTAAACAACTTTACAGTCACAACTAGTGGAGTTTTGTGGAACCAAGGAACTACCCTGGATTTGTATTGGTGTATAACATGGACTTGCTAATGTAGTGTGACATATGTAATGAATGCAGTAGGTGGACGAAATATGTATTGTGGTATTTTGTATTAAATTTATATAATGGTACTTTTATCAATGGATGAAATATGTATTGTTTTTTTTACTAAATTATGTAATAGTACTCTTATCAATGGATGTAATAGAAATGGGAAAAGTTTTCATTGATTTACAATGTTTACAAGTAATGAATGTGCACTCTATTAATTACACCTTCAAATTCCCATTTACATTACTGTCAAAAAAGTGCCTATATACATGGCAACCACTATCAAATATGAAAATTTTCCACACTTGGAACAAGGACACAACTCAAGTTGTTCCCATCACTATGAATCAAGTTGGCATGATTTGACAACCTTTTTCTTTTTCCTTTATTAAGAAAAATAAATTAAAGATACACGTTACTAACCTTTTTCTTTTTCCTTTATTTGCATGATTTGACAACCTTCTCTAATGTTGATACTTTCTTCTTTGAAGGGGGCGACCTTTGAGACATGTACATATTGAACTATGAATTGATTTGTAATAGTTGAACTATCAATGTTGTTTATTTCCTTTCCATGTTGTGTAGCAGCATATTTAATAGGATTGGGCTTTATGGAATCAACCATCATTTCCACTTTACCTTCTAGTTGTCCCAAGCTTCCTCGGAGAAAATCATTCATGTTCTCATACTCAGCTACAAGTTCAGCAATTTTATCAAATTTCTTGCATAAAGTATCGAACCTTTGCATTTGTGGCTTCAACTGATTCACATCATAACTACTCTTGATATATGTGTTCAGTCTCTTTACATTTTTGTTTTATCTTGACAAAATATATTGTGAAGGAAATTGTTTCACTCTTTCGCAATCAAGCACAAAAAGTGAATGTTGACACACAATACTTATTCAAATAAGAGACATTTACAACTAATAGTATTATTAAGGTTAAATACTACATCAAAATATGTTTCCCTTACTTTGTCAACAATCATCCTTTCTTAAATAACTTTACAAGTTCAAATTGAACCATCATACATAGAAGTGATGCAATACAATCAATTTTATCTATAAATTCAGCTTACCTCCCCAAACTTTGCATGAGTGCAGCATCCCTGAAATTGTTTTTCAATAGGAGATTGTGTACAACAAGGAAAAGTACTATTGAATGACTGAAAATTAGCTTTGAATTCTTTTTCTGCCTTATCTCGAAGTGCTGTAAACCCTATATTTTGTCCATAATTTTTTTCTTTATTTATAAAAAATGGTACAAAAATAAAAAACATATATATATATATAAAATACAAAAAAGCAACAAAAAGATTGAAAATACAAAAAGAAGAAAATCAAAATCAAAATAAAGGAAAGGAAAGAAATCAAAAAGTAAAAAAAAAAATTAGAAATACAAAAACAAAATACAAAATGAAAAAAAAAACTAAAAATGTTTCTTTCGTCTTGATCCAATTTCCATTTTTTTTTTCTCCTCTCCCATTTCTTCCTTTTTTGACACTTAAGCCCATTGTCAAGGTCCAGCCCAACACTACTTAAGCTAACCTAATCCACCCAATTAACCCATAATCTGATTCAAATCACCTACCTATGACCCATCTCTCACTTTAACTTAATAACCCAACTCATTTCTTTACACTTTTGAAACCTAGCCATCAGCCATCTTCCCCTTCTCTTTCTCTCATTTTTGTTTTCCCTTTCTCACTTATACACACCACCAGTCGTCCCCTACTCTTTCTCCACATCATCCCTTTTACCATCTCACACCTGTTCCTTGACTTTCCCTACATCACCATCTCATCCACTTCTTTCCATCACCATCTCCCACACAATCGTGACTCATTTTCTCCCTTGTGGATTTTTTTTTCTCTCACACATTACACTTTCTTCTCGGCCAACTCATGCTCATGCCCCCTTCCTCTCTCATTTTCACGCCTTCAACAAAGGGATTTTTGAAGAGGAAAATTGTGGGCAAAGGAAGGGCTTTCATAAATCTTTAGGAGGGTAAATCTATGCTTTCATCTACTATTTCCATCCCTTTCTATTCTACCTTAAGATTCTCATTGATCAATGATAACTAGTGGAATCCATGGGTTTAATACCCCAGGAATCCACAAGAAAAAAATATATGTTTGCTTTATTTCATTTTAGAAATGTGATGTTTGTTTTTTTTTTTTGTGATCAAATATGATTTTTATTTTCGTTAATATTGTGACGTTGTTCTTGTGTTCAAATATGGTTTTATTTCTTGTTAAAAATATGATTTTGTTATTATATTTCAAATATGTTTGTTTGCTATTCTTGTGATCAAATTTTTTTTTGTCTTGTTAAAAATGTAATATTGTTCCATTTTGAATATGTTGGTTTGCCATATTTGAAAATTTCTTCTTATTCTTGTTAAATATGATATTGTTTTCTTATTAAAAAGAAAATTTGTTTACAATTTTGAGTTTCAAATTGAAGGGTTCTGAGTTCCGATTTTGTGATAATCCTTTGGGAATATGGAACACCCTTATAGCTTTCCTTACTATGTGTCTCTT
>JASKGM010043397.1:0-14662 GCA_034509205.1 Ceratonia siliqua
TTATTCCAGCCTGACAGCATAAGCTGTTTGAGGAAACCTTCCTTGTTCCACGCTCCATTGAAGAAGGTAGCCCACACTTCCAAAACCTTTGGGCAAATGGTCCTTCTTATATAAATATCAGAGTTAAGAGTTAAGCACTCAAGCAGATTGGAGAGTGAGAATCAAAGGGCAAAAGTGGTAGTAGAGGAAAGAAGGAGATGGCGATGTTCCATGCATCAGTAAGGTGATATTGGCTTTGAAAATGTTCATAATCATCACAAAGGAGTGATGGGACAAGACACGGTCAATCCATCAGCCTCTTTAAGTCTGTCTCAGAGTCTTTTCTCTTTCTCATTTGAACTTTCTTCCTCAGCCGCCTACGTAAGACAAATATATAAGATCATGCAACCACGAAGAAAACGATGCTGTCCTGCTTACTCATTCTGATGCCCATTCTGCTGCATAAGCAGCTTTGCTATTTTCATCTTAACAAATAAATGCTTTCTTAGTGGTTTCTCTCATTTTCTTCAACCTTTGGCCATTCACCACTATGGTTTAGGGCATCCCAAGAGTATCTGTTTTCGTGTTAGTGCAGCGGATGGGGGTTCAAACCAATTTAAATTCTTTCTTCAGAAAACACTGTTTCGAATTCAACTGTGTTTTAACTTTTACTTATTGTGTAGGTATGAAGATTTAACTTCACCAGCTGGAAATGACAAACCCATCGATATTCATAGAAACTTTGCAATGAATATTGCTCGGTTAATGGTGGTAGAAACTTTGCAGAGACGTTTGACTATATATATATTGGCTTATTAATATTGGTAGTGTAGCTAGCTAGCTCTTCTCAGCATAAATATGGAGGGAGGCTACACAGTTATAGTGTTATAATAGGAACGGCATTTCTTTCAAAGTTCCATAGTTTAAATGACATGCTTTAATATTTTTGTTATAATAAATTATAATGAAAGGTATATAAATAGCCTTTACATTTTTTACAAACAAATTAGAGAATTTAAAAAAAAATGTTAGTTCTAATCAAACAGAATGATGGAAGGTAGACAAATTTATTATCCAAATTTTAAAATAATGTAACAAATATGTTGAAAACTAAACTGATGTACATTTAATCTTTTAAGGACAAAATATTTAATTTATTAAAATATGATTTTTTAAATCTGAAAAAAATTATTTTTGCCTTTGATTTTAAGTATTTTAATTTAATAAAACATTTTTTCGGAGTCTCTTAAGAAAAAAAAATCAATTTTATCTGAAAATGGTTTTTTTTTGGGTCAATGAGGCTGGGGTTGCGGTATAAAAACCTTTGGGCTGTGAGCTTCACAGCCCATCTAAGTTTATTGAAACTTTGGGCTGGGCCCTTTCAATTGATTTAATGATATTTGGTAATTACCATTTTACATTATACTGGAACAAAATGAAAATAATCCAAATAGCGAACTGTGTAAATGTAATAGCAAGGAGAAAGATAGGATTGGACGACGGAAGGAGAAGGACCCAAGAAAGTAAAAGGGGGAAAGGGGATCCCACAGAACTCAAAGGGAATACGATAGATAATAAGGAAATGGCTCTCCTTTCTTCCTTTTCTTCCTCGCCTCGTCCTTCCTCTACGTTTCAATTTCATCATCTACTTTCATCTGCTTCTGCTTCTGCTTCTTCTTCCAATTCCAGGCTTTACTTCACTTTCTTCAACCCCAGGACCCAATCCTCTGCTTCCCCCATCTCTGTTCTTCCTGCGTCTTCCTCCAATATCTGCACCCGAGAATCTCCTAAATTTGATACGTCTTTGCTAACCATCGCGGAGTCTTTCTACGAGGACGAGCACTGGGCCGCTGCCTGCCTTCGCGTCCGTTCTTTCAACGAGTTCCGCGCCGACACCTTTGGCGTCGAAGTGAGTCTTCCACTTCAATTTTCTAACTGTTTTAGCATTCTCTGTTTGAAATATAGTTCTAAGTATTGTTTTTGGTTACTAAATCACTCAAATTTAAATTATTTATGTAAGGGTATAACTTTAAATGATGGCATTGGAGTTTCCAAGACAGATAATTATTGCTGGTGAGTTTTAATGGAGCTTGAGCAGAGATGTTGATGGTGATGAGAGTGTTATTCGGTTCATTGGTATTTTGGATTGTTGGATTTGGTGTGGGTGAGGTGGTGTCACTGGTTGTGGCCATTTTGAGTTGCTTGATGGTTTAGAGGTAGGAGATCACAATTGCTCTGATACCATATAAATTTAAAAGGAGAAGTGCTGTAAATGGATAAAAGGTATCATGTATTTCTTATTAACAGCTGAAGTATATGTAGATGATCACATGATAAGGTTCAGTTAAGGAACCTGAAGTATCTGAACTAAATCCTCTACTGATATGATAAACTGATATATACACTGAATAAGAGATATGCTGGTGCATGGAACTACAAATTTAATACTTAGATAAAGGGCAACTACGGGAGAGATAAGTGGAAGAGATAATGTTGACTGAGTCTGCACTTGGGAGGATCAAAAATGGGGGAAATGGAGAGAAAAGACTTCAAATTTACGAAGTAACAAGACACCCTATGCATTGCTAGATGAATTACTCGTTTTCTACCCCCCCCCCCCTTTCTCCCCTCCCATTTTTCCCAACTACACCCTTTGACGTCTGTATGCTGAGCTCAAAATGTCGTTATCTGATTGGGAAAAGTGTGCTTTTTGTGATTTATGGTTGTAGGTACTCATAAATCTATATGAGATGGCATTGCATGTTATTGAGTGATTTCCTCTCTTTCTTCTTTTCCTTCATCATCAAGTTTATAATTACTTTCCTGATATCTTTTCATCCTTGTTAAGTTTTATTAGGATCATAAAAGGTACTTGGCTGAGCGCGAATTCGAAGCTCTTAAAGAACGTGTTTCAGGGAAAAGAGTAGGCTTTAGAAGAGTATCTTGCATAAATGCTTCTCTTCCGCTATCGCATATATCAAGCCTTTCCAGTGAATTATGCTCTGCATGTAAGGTCTGTTTGTTTCATGGATTCAATTGATCTACAACAGATGTTTTTCAAATTATCTGTACTTGCATAAATGAGATGATAGGTAGATTGGTTTCACCCTTCTGAGCTTAGAGTCCTTCATGTAGAATATTCCAATTTTAGGAGGTGCCAGCCTTTTTTATTTGTTATTTTTATTTTTTTCCTAATCAAACCTGCCCGTGTGTGGAGAAAGCATGACATAGTATCTGTTCAACTGTTCAGGTAAGTTGAATTGCATTTTCTTGGATGACTAATTGTTCCATGTATAGTTCTGTTTGCATACCCTTCTCAATGATTTCTTGTTCAGCAATATAATGATCATGGCCACTGGGGCTCCAATTGCTATCACACATACATCCCTATGCTCATCTTTCTATTGTTATGGTTGACTGATTAGAAGCTAACGCTTTGACTATACCTTCCATGTCATTCCAATGGACTTTAAACTTTAGTTTAAAGTATGTGCCAAGATGTCACTCATGTAGTGGCCTGTTCCCAATCTGCTGAGAGAATTCAAGTCTGCAGTTTGTTTATACTCATTGGACAGGCATTTTATCATATATGCACTTCTGGTCTGCTTAGAGTTGTTCCAACCTCAATCACATCATTTTATTTATTGTAGTTTATTTCTTCTCAGTCTTCCACTTTTTATAAGCTTCCACTATATTTTCCTGCTTAGATCTGTATATTTGTCTTCTGTTTCTTGTGTCTTATCAAAATTATTTATATTTTAGTTAAATTTGTAGTTTTCTGCCAATGGAGAAGACCAAATTGTAGTTGCCAGTCTTGATTTAAACCAGTGCCTGAGCCTTCCTGATGAAATTGCGGGAATGAAGCCAGAGGTATTTATTGTGTCTCATATGTTTCTGAATTTCCATTTAGGAATATATACACATTAACTTGCTTCAGGTTTCAGCAAGAAATTTTTTTATCACTATTATGTAGTTGCTAATTTGTATGATGGCACTCCATCAAAATTGTAAGGCTATCTTGTAATTTGTTGATCAGATGATTGGAGCTGATGTTACAAGGGCATACCTCAGTAATGTATGTGTAGCTAAAGAGTTGCAGAGAAATGGATTGGGTTATGCGCTTCTCGAAAAGTCAAAGATAGTTGCTCGTGACTGGGGTAACAACTATAATAAACTATATGCTCTGTGGATATTACTATTGTTATCATTGTCACTTCCTTGAAAAAGGCTCTAATTATATGCAATCTTTTTTAATTACCAAATTATCAATTATATTTTTGGTGCTTTTTAGTTGGTTCTGTAGCTCTTTTGGCTTGGCACTTTGTAGTGGATTTGATTAGGTATCAGCGAAAATCCTATGTTCTAATCCTTTGAGGTAAACAAGATATCTTAGTGTCTTGATAGGAAAGTCTTTTTCTTTTGCTTTAATTGATTAAGGTTTTTCTTTTAGATATAAAGCACTCTGTCAGTACTCAGGAGTCCCCTAGTTTTCAAACAAATAACTCTTCATTTCTTCGCTATGTTTGTTATTTGAATATATAAAATAGAAGAACTTGCCACTTCTACTATATAATTCAGATTGAACTTTTCCTAGCCAAATAAGAGACTACATTTAACTTTAAGTTCTTTTATTCTATCTCAGGCATAACAGATTTGTATGTCCATGTTGCTGTGGACAACGAACCAGCTAAGAACTTATATTTTAAGAGTGGGTTTGTCTATGAAAATGATGAACCTGCATGGCAGGCCAGGTTCCTGGATCGACCCCGACGGCTTCTCCTATGGACAGGTCTCTCAAATACCTAATTTGACGGCATTGTCCTGCTTCTTTTGTCAATATCTTCTTTCTATCCTTGATGCTATTCTGTCAAGAACATTACTGCCTTCCCCCAGATTGGATTTCTTTTCTTTCTCTTCATTCCAAATCCAAATGTAGAGTGTTGTCGTCTTGGCTAATCTGGCTGACTGAGGAATCCTTCCGTGTAACAGTATGATAATAAGTGAAATATTCTAGTGTAAGAAATATTATTTGTAAAGCACTCTGATAATTGCTTGCCATCCTCCGCATATGGGGATTGGTGTGATTTCCTATGAATTTACCTTAGTCTTCTTTTGGGCGCAAGCGCCTGGGCGTAGTACCTTAGCAATGGATATCATGCAGATTGCAGAGTTATTTATCTTCAAAATGGATATGAAACTGAACATGCATTGTTATAAGTGGATCTATAACCTCTTATGTTCGAAGAAAATTAGGAAGTGAGACTCACTACTTAATTAGTGTGTTTCACTTATTTTATTATTTGTGAGGTTATACGCAGTGTGGTTGTCTCTATTTTGAACATAATGGTGTTTTGTTATTTTGGAATCCAAGCTTGTTCTAAGTATATAACCAAGTCTCTCCCATTACTTGGAGGAAAAAGTTCAAGATAGATAAAACAATTGAATAAATTATACTCACTCTCTTTTAGGTTTCATCAAATGATATTTTATTCTAAATTTATCTAAATATTAAACTATTTTATTTATTTATTTGACTAATAACATTAATTTAATCTATCAGAATATTCTATTAACATTATTAACTATTAAATGAATTTAGATGCTTTCATTCAATAGTCAGTATTGTTAATTTGTTATATTTCATCAAGACATTGTGAACCGTCGTAGAAGGAGAGGGGAGCACTCTGGGCCTGGTTCGAGTACTGAAATACAATGTCTCTTGGGCTAGAATTTGGGCCATTTATTGAGATATTTATTTTGTTTTTAAATATTAATTTTAAAAATATTTTTGAGATTTCAGACTTTTTAATATCTTAGATAATTCCAGAATAATCTCAAAATAATATTAAATAGTAATAAATTTTATGAAACATAATTATCATAAAATATAATATCATTCATATAATGATTAGAATAATACATATACTCCAAACTCTAAAATATAAAGCCAAAATAATAATGATATATAGTTTAATGACAATTATCAACCATGATAATGGAGCACAAATAGCTGTTTAGCAATAAGAGTTTAGTTAGCATGGGAGTCAAATAGGCTAATTGGCCAGTTGATCAATTAGATAGAGATTAGAGAACATACCCTATTATGCTGATAGACGAAAATTACACTCCGTTTCCAGTCTTTAATATTTTTTTAATTAATATTTAACTCATTATAAACCTTGAGTTAAAAAATTTCTAATTAAAATGGAATATGTAAAATGGTAACAAACTATGTATCTCTACTGAAGAGATTGTAGCTATCTTAAGGATGAAAGTTTTTACAACATATATATGATTGAGAATTAAAAAGAAAAAAATTTGTTTTTATCAAATTATTTATGAAAGTATATATTGATTTATCAGTATGATGAGAATATATATTTCTTTTGCACTCTGAGTTATCATGCACTAGTAAGAATATAATATATACTAATGAAAACAATGTTGTTATGATCTCGATTTTAATCGTAAGATCTTATGATCTCACCCTAAGAAAATGATCCCAATCCTACTTAGAATCCTTTTCCTTCACGAATGCAATTCAGGTCATACGATCTTGTAAGATTGTGATTTATATTTTAAAATATTACAGTCATAACATTGTGTTCTGGCTTTTGAGGGGAAGAAAAATCATAATTGAACCTTCTTCCCTCAAAACAGCAATAGCATTCTATGGACAGGGAATAACCTTGGGGTTCCTCTTCCTCTATTGTTCTATTATCTTAAGTTTCTTAATTATATTATTGTTTGTTGGTTGTTGCTTCAATTTTAAAACTTGTATTAGTGAATTATCCTTGTTTTTATCATATTGAGACTTAGAATTTGTGATAATGGCTTTTGAAACTTTTGACTTGTAACACTAATGTATCATGCTTATTTGTAAATTATATATATATATATATAGTAGAATCTTACGATCCTCGATTGATCTTACGATTTGATCTATCTAATCTTTTGATCGATCATACGTTAGATATTAATCTTGATAATCTTGGATGATAACTCATCCAGGAAAAGATTCACAATTAATCTAATTAAAGATATTATGTAATATTGAACTATGATAGTAATAAATGAACCTCATATCTGGGTATGAACTTTCAGTCCCTATCGTGTAAACTTTAATTAAGAAAGTGACTACTCCACAGTAGATAGACTAAAGAAATAATTCGTTAGTTTACCTAACTAAGAAACGGTAAAGTTTAAACTATGGGATCAGCATTATATATACTTATTAAGTTTATATTCAAAACTAAAATGAAAATCTGATTGCAACTTTTTCTTTTTACACGACGTACGTTATAAAGAATTGAACCTAAAAGTTCAAGTAAATATTTTCAAACCCTTCACTACTAAATTAGACATAATAACTTTGAAATTATTCATTAGTGGCTAATGGCTGTGATAAGTAAAAGGTCATTATTTTAACATGTTTGTGGGTATACTAATTAAAGTGATGGCATTTTCCTATGGGGGTCAATAGTCTTAATGACAGATCTATATTATACTATTTAATGTGAGGGATAGACTTAATTAATTATAATTCCAATTCAAAAAGTAGATGAGGACAGTGTTTTCTTCTGGCAGTTTAACATCATTAACTTATAAGCAGCAAAGTCAGGTGTTTGGCAAATACTAATTGTAAAAGCCCTCTGAGAACATTATTAAGAATTCCTCATTTAAGTATTTAGCGTGTATTACTAAACCTACCATTTTAAGTATTACAGCAATATCTTATCAATTTTGAAATTTTCTCATGACCATAGAATTATAGCAATTCATAACCTAATGCACATTAGGTATAGTCAAAATGAAGTAACTCGTTCATGATAAGAAAGATATGTCGAATGATAATATATATATATATATATATATATAAGTAATTAGAGTTTGATACGGATCTTGAGAAATAGTATTAATTTTTCTTTTTTTTTCTTTGATATATAGTAAATGAGAGAAATTAAACTTATTAAGATATCCTACTTTTCATCATTAAATCATCCATAATGGCTTAATCTAAATCAGTTTTTTTTTTTAAATACACGTTTATATAAGATAATACAAGTATCACAGTGTGTATATGAGCTTTATGAGAATAAAAAATAAAAAACACAACTTTAGCTAGTTCGTCCTTATCTCATAATATTGGTAATTTAGTATAGTAAAGAATCTGTCTGATATACCTGTACGAAAAAGAAAAAAGAAAAACAGATGCAATTCGGCTCTTTTCTTCTTACATTGCATGGATTAAATTTTTACCGTTAGCTTTCGAATTTAATGTCTTTATATGAATTTGATTTGATCTCATCGAATTGATAATTTTCTTAACTTTCCTTTGATGATGAAAGATTATAGAAAGTTGGAAGAATCAAAGATAGAAACACACACACACACACATACATATATATATATATATATACATATATATATATATATATATATATATATGTTCACTTATACATACGCAACTCGTGGGATTTCAAGAGGGAAATAAAAAGCTTTGATTAAACTCACATAATGTTTCCTCTGTTCTGTACATTGCCTTAATCTATGGGAACCTCTTTTCTCCTTGACTTACCATCCTTCCAAAGAGAAAGTGAAGTTGAAAAGAACAAAAAAAAAAAAGAAGAAGAAATATATATAGTACTAATAAAGAAGCTAATCGCTATAAATTTGATTTTTTTTTTTAGTATTTACGAATTTTTTATCAGCTGAGAGGCGGTGAAGACACCGCATCACTTCAACTTGAGCTCGCAGGGATTCTATGTAATCTAGGGTTTCTTCGATCAAAGCCACATCATCGTCCATGAATTCTCCGCCTGGTAAAAGACTCTTTAGCCTTCGTCTTCTCTTCTGGACCAGCCTCTTCGCAATACAATTCGCCATCACCTTCGGAGCCGCCACCCTTTTCTTCACTCTACGAACTGTACGGCTTTTTTGCAAGATCTTTCTGGTTATCACTCTCCTGCTGCTTAGCGGTGACGACGTCGGATCAGTGAAAGCTACTTTCCTTAGCCTCTGGCACTCCGGTGAGCCTAGTATGTGCTCGGCGAGGACTTTGTTGTCGCCGTCTCGCGAAGCGTTGACGATAAGGGCTCGACTCCAACAGGTCGCCTCGTTTCTGGTGGAAGCCATGGCTAAATCTGCTGACAGCTTTATGGCCTTCTTCCTCTCCACGAGGCTCATGTTCTTCTTCACAGATGTACATTTTCGAAGACCCATGATCCATTTCTGCAGGAATTCTTGCTTCAGGGAGCTCGGATTTCGCATTCTGTTCAAAGATGGAGATTTGGCGTCAGCAAGTGAAGATCAAGTCGCAGAACATATCAGTTTTTTCTTTTTCTTTTTTATGAATAAAAGTTTATGAGGCTGAAGATTATTCAGCTTCAAGACAGGGCGCATCGCAATGGATCATTAACAAAAATCAAACTGAAAATATTTTGATTAACTCAGTTCCATGTGATTGTGATCAACCCAGTCAATTCTTATGGGCCAGAACAGATAAGTTGATATACTCGAAAACTAACTAGGTAGCTAGGGCTTTATTCTGGAGAAAACTTATGCAAAGAGAAAGAACATAACGCATACCTTGTAGTAATTCTTGTATCAGACGTTAGAAGATGGAGAGAGAGAAATTTACGGGAAGTGATTTCGTGAGTGACAGGAGTTACAGATCCAAGAGTATCTGAGAGAGAGAGCGAGAGAGAGAGAGGTGGGGAAAAGAGAAGAATGAGAAGTGAGAAGAATGAGCAGGAACGGAATTTATGTGGTGGGAAGAAGGAGAGTGGTGGGTCCAAGAGAGAAAGACACGCCACATGCTGGCACATGGAGGGCTGGGTCCACTACCCAAAACCTAAAGAATAATGTATTTGAGAATTAGTCGTAAAGAATAAAGGTGACCTAGCTTAGTGCAATGCAAACCCAACGTTTCTTATCTTACCTTAATTGGGTTAAATTTGGGGTTAATATTTCAAAAAAAAATTTTATATATTATGTCCATGTGAAAAGTGCATTTTAATTTTAAGATCACTCAATTTTATATTGACACTAATTAAAGTGACCCTAGATATCTTTACTGTAATAAAAACAAACAAACAAATAACATTTGTATCTGTTTTTTGAATACATTTCGACTCATTTCAACCATTATGTCTATGCCCCACCCACCGCTGCATCTCCAACATGAGAAGATGACATTGCCATATAAACCGGGGTGTTATACAGTTTAAATTTAGAACTATTCAGTATTTTTAAAATGGTATTTAATAATATATAAATTTTGACGAATTTTTATTTGCATGAAACAATTGTAAATTTTTTCGTAAATCATTTAATCTCAAGCTTGAATGATGCATGGTTTTTGATTGAATTGAAAAAAGAATTAGTCAAAATGAATTACCCGAGTGTAATACATAATATCTAGTCTTCATGTAATTAATTTATTTTTTATTGAACTGAAAAGATTCATTAATTACAATGTGTATATATACTTTTGTATCTAATATTAAAAAAAATTGTAAAATTAACATTATATAAAATGACCAAATATAAGGTTGGTTATTGAGGCGGCATTTTTCTTAAAATTTTTGAGTTTAATATTTTTTTTATATAATTGTTATAATGAGTACAGCTTCTCATATTTAATATGATTTCAAAAATTATAAAATAAAATAAAATAATACCTTTAAATAATTCATCGAATTTATATATAGGAGCATCTTGGAGCACAATGAGTAGCCATTTTTCTAATTAAACTGTGGAGGAATGGTGTCCGGAATAGTTGGAACAAACGTATATATTGATACTTTGGTTTCATCTGTGATCTAGCAATTTAGGGAAAAATAATCGATGGTTGTTCTTTTGATTTGACAGATGGCCATCAAAAACTACAGCAACAGCTGGATGAGTTAGCATGAAACCACACCTTTTTTATTATCACATGAAATTAAATATTCTCTTTTTATTATTAAGAAAGTAAATCATAAAATATTTATTTAAAAATATGAAAAATATAATTAATTTTGAAAATTAAGAATTAATAATACGTATAGGTGTGTAATGTAATAATCTAGATAAGCTGGGTAGAAAGAAGGTATCTAGGGTTGAGCATTGTAAGTGATATGTAGGAGGGCAGAGCTACAGAGTACAGTAGGGAGGAGCATAGGAGATAGGAGGAAAGTAAAAGGAAATTGGCAGGATCCGGAAAACATGGTGATATGAGGCCGTCAGGTCCCACTCAGAGTGGTAATCCCCACATGCTCTCCACATGGCCCTTTGAAAATCAAAACTCTCCACTCTCCACTCTCCACTCTCCTCGCAATTTCTTAATGGGGTTCCTATCTTCCTCGAATCAAATCTCCTCATCTTCCTTTCCTTTTATTTTTCTTTTGTCCTCGTTACCTTTGATTCCACTCTTTATTCTCCTACTCTCCTACGGTTCTACTTCTACCTAGCTACACTCATCCCTCACTTCTCTCCACCCTTTCCACTTTGCTACCTCCTTCTCTTAATCTTCTTAATTAACAAACATATATTAAATATATACCACTCATATTTCTAAATATATTTTTAAAATCATATTTTGTATCTTTAATTTTTTTATTATATATCATAAGATACTGTTTTAAAGTCTTTTTGAGACATTGAAAATAATAATTTTATGATATATTATTTTAGATTACGACTAAGAAATAGATAGTAGAAAGAGATCAATGATGATAGAAAAATTACTGTATAGACTTAAACTATTAATTTTCAATATATACTTTTAATAAAAAAAGGAATCAAGTATCTATATATTAGTTCATTTTTTTAGCATGTCCTACGATCTTAACATATATACAGAAATAATTAAGTGATATTAATTAGTATAACAATTAACACACTTATACTTTGAATATTTCATTATATGATGTAATTTATATTTGATCTAACCATTCCATTAAAAGTAACTTTTATGCTGATTATTTTTATATTTAAAAATTATATAATTAATTATATATATATATATATACACACACACACTAATCTGAGTAATTAGAGAATTTAAACCCACATAATTTGAGTAATTGTAGAGTTATAGTTTAATTTTCTTTTATCAAGTGAACTAATTGAGGCTGCTTCAATAATATTATTTTTATGATAAGGATAGAGGAAGGGCATGTGTGTAATTGTTAGAAAGAATATTTCTAGTATTATTATCATACTACTGAAAAATTAAATACTATTATTATAAATATTTTGATACATAAGTAACTTCTTTAATTTTAACAATTAACTTAATCATAATCTAAAAATAAATTATATAACAAAACATAAATAACACTAATATTGTACTAAAATATTTACATTGTTAGAATGGGAGCATAGGTCAGATTTTGATTAGAAGCGCGTGCTTAGGAAAAGCAGGGTAAGTGCATCCCAAAATTGTGGCCATTGTCTCTCCTTGTTTGAACACATTATTTATAGGCTTTGTGCAGACTGTTATTGAATGGGGATTGGCCGGAATTCATAATCATAAATAACTGTTCCAAAAATTGTTAGGAAATTTAGTTTATATTAGTAAAAAAATAATTATAAATAAATATATAAAGGTGATATTTATTAAAATCCATCTCCTTTTATTTAGTCTATATATTTTTTTATAAACAGAGTCAAAGAATTAAAAAAATTATTATTTGATATCCATTAAAACGTACACCAAGTTTTTAAATAGTATCATGCATTATTATTTTTTATTTTTTTATAAAAAATTATTAGTATTATAAAATGTGGTTATTATGTGATGATTATAATAATAATTATTTTTATAATTAAATAACTACTTTTTATGTAAGATAAAAAAATTAAAAAAATTAAACAGTACATAATACTATTTAAAAATTTAATTTTTATAAAACACTGTGTAAAAATTTAATATTTCAATTAGTATTAAATAAAAAATTTCAAAATAATTTATTTAACCGTTGTATTGGTTACATTGATTTCTCTCCCTCGTATAGGCCAGGCATCTATTTTTTTCAACGCTTCAAATGTAACATTATATATTCAACGTCAAACACGCGACGTGTATCCTAGTCATCGACATCCAAGGTTCTCATTTGTCAACCACTGACGCCACCATTAACTCTCTTTTCCCTTCTTTTTTCTTCACTTTTTTTTTATTAATATAAATAAACCAAATCGTTTTAATTATTTTTTAAGTAAATTGTTTTTAAGTATATAAAATTATATTTTAAAATAATTTGTTTAAGAAATGAATATTATTTTTTAAAATATTAAATTATGTGCACTTTTTTTTTAATAAAATGAAAGGCCGGGGGATGGTGTATGTACGCTCCCACGGACGTTGGTATATGGATTTAGATTCTGTACGGTTGGCCTTTAACCATATAGAATTCAGTCAAATCATGATCGTTCAATGTGTATTGGACGACCACGATTCAATCTGATTTTTTTATTTTTTTTGTTTAATACATTTTACGAAAAATCTTTTTAAAATTTTATTTTTTAAAAAAATCGTGCTCATACAATATAAATTAGACAATCTTATTCTTCCAATCGTATCCAGTTGAAAACCCAACTGCATGGGTCCTCATGCCTTGTGCACACATGTATGGGACCCACCGTGATGTAACAAAGGGTTACAAGCCCACAAGTTTTAATGATGGGTCCTCTCCCATTTTCTGAAAAATCCTCACATTTTATATAAGAGTACATATTTTCATAGAGTTTATAGAAGCTTCTTTCAGTTATTTAGTAGCACCCTTATTAGTATTATTTTTTTTATTTTTTTGAATACTGTGTTTTAATTTTTTTTGAATTTTTTTATTAAAATATTTTAATTCTTTTCTGAATAAATTTATAAAAAATAAAAAATAAAAAATAAATTTATAAAAATAAAAGACAATCAAATACGCCGTACATCGTAACAACTTATAAAATCACCATTTTGCTTTCTCTATTCCCTCCAAAGTTCAAACTACCTCAGAGGTTCAAAACTGCGGCGCTCTTGCACTACACCTCGTTGTCAAACAAACCATGCCTTGGGATTGCCTCCTATATCTGCAAAATTACTGTTTATAATTGCCCATATTTTTAAAGATATTATTTATAAAATTTAATTTTTTATGATGTTTAAAATAACTATAAAATAATTTTATAATAAAAATAAAAATATTTTTCTCAAATATATATCTTAATTACATAACTTTCTATTTTAGTATGATAATATATATAGATATTTGTTGAAAATTAAAAATATTATAATTTCATTTTATTTTAAATTTAACTTTGGTTAAATTATTTATATATATAAAGTGTCATTTATAAAAAAAAACTTATGAAACTCAAATAACTCATTTATTCATTCATTCTTAATAATATTGATCTAAAAGAAAAAATAAAAATACATTAAATAATTTTTAAAATTTTTTTATAATCAATAATAAATAAATTTAAATATTCAATCACATTGAATATTTTAAAAAAATTTTACAATCAATAATAAGGCATATTTAAAGTTTCTCACGTGGTATGTTAAATATATAAATAAATTTAAATTTAGGTCAAATTATAGTATATTTTTAACTTTCAACTGAGATCGGCGTATATTTTTATAATAGATGAGAGAATAATGTGTTTAAAACATATCTCATGAGAAGAGAGAATAATTTACTCTAAA
>JASKGM010043408.1:0-21859 GCA_034509205.1 Ceratonia siliqua
TCCTTGTAATACAAAGTTTTACTCTGTCCTAAATGTCTGTAGTTGATAGAGAGCTCTGCTCAGTCCAGCACAACATTTGACACCGAGTTTACTCTATCATGAGTATCTGTATCTGATACAAAACTCTGCTCTATCCTGGGAGCTTTGTCCTCAATAATATTTAATACAAATCTTTGCTTTGTTCTTAATAGTGTTTGACACAGAACTTTGCTCTGTTCTGAATATTTGTGTCTAATACAGAGCTCTGCTCTATCATGGTAATATATGATATAGAGTTCTGACTTTGCTTTGTCCTAAACATCGATACTTGTACTTAAATCTTTATCTTATAGGGTTTTCCATGGAAGGAGTATAAGATTCATCCTCTTTGATCCACATTTGTTTTGCCTGAAACATATGAGCTGATTTTCCTTTTAAGAATCTATTTGCTATATGTTTAGTTATATGACAAATTCGAAAGTTCATGAATTAATGTTTAAAGCTTACAATTATAGGGAAATTTCCCATTCATTGAGTCTACGACTTACCATCTTACTTGTTTTCCCCACTAGGTTATTTAAATACTTCCTTGAAGATGAATGGAGCAAGATTTCAATGTCATGGACATTTGTATTAGGAATGCCAAATGTGTCAATGTTATGCTGTCATGAATTGAATAATCTACATTAGTTGGTATTGAAAATTTGATTTGTGCATGTTATCCTAAAAATGTCACCTTCCATTATATTATAAAAGCATTTGCAATTGTTAAGGCTTGTAGGAGGCCATTTAAAAGTGGTTTCCTATGCCGGTCACATGCCCAAAATCGGGGTGTGACACTATAATACATGGATTAGTTCCAATGGTTGATATGATTTTTGATGAAATCATGTGAATAATCTTACACCTTATGGAATATTCTTGACAATATGACATTTTCATAGCACTTATGCATTGCAAAATATTTTATTTTGATAAGAATAAACTGTGAAAGGTTTAGAAATATTGGAGTTAATTTACTCTGGGATTGGTAATTAATCTATGGTAGAACTACTAGGTGCACCTATTGGGAATAGGTTACCATGGAAAGTAAGTTGTATTCCCTAATTTGATGTAAATACATTTTTATATTAATAAATAAAGAGTTTATTTATGTAAGCTTTATTTTTTAGCTATTAAGGTTCCTAAATTCTAATAAACAAAGATACATTTGCATAAGAGTTATGTAAAAGGAGATATGAAACTTTGGATGAATCTAAAATACTATTCACAGTTACTAAGTAGAGTTGGTCATTATATTCAATAAAGATTGTAGTGCCTAAATTACCTCCATAGAAAGTGTGAGAATATTTTCTAAGTAAATGATGAATCTCAAATCATTGAAGTAGTAGACTTCAGGTAATGACACTTTTAAATGAATTGGAATCAAGTGAGAGATCAAGTTTAAGTTGATATCATTGCTTTGAACTTGAAGTCACACACATTGCATCTGCTTATGTCAGAACCAAAATCCTAGTGGATTATAGACTCATGGTCATAACCATTATGATCTTTGATATACTATGAGCACGACCATTGTGTGACATTGGTCAAAACTCTGTATGTTAGGATCATAGTGGGAATAAACATCAAGGAACATAAATCCAAGAAATGGAGTTCGTATCATTACATCATTTTTTGTGGTTTTAGGAAGATAAGTGACATATCTAGGCCCAGTTAAATAATGAATTAACTACTCATCATTTCAATATATTTTTATAAAAGTTCTAAAAGATTAACAAAATTGACATAAGGGATAAAACGATAATTTTACCTTGTGTTAATGGATGGCTACAAAGGTTCACAAACACTAAGTTTGCAAATTGGACAAATCAATATTCAACATTGACTTCTTGTAATTTTAGGAATTATCAAGAGTGCAATCTTGAGTTTTTGGTGAAATGATATCATGATTAATAAAATTAGATTATCTTAATGAGATTAAAATAATCCCAAATTTATTAGAACTTGAAATTCTTATATCCAAACAAATTCCCTACTTGGCTTTGGAGAATTCAATCCACATTAAGTTAGAATAAATTTAAGATAAAGTTAATTATAACATTTCAGCTAATGTCTTAATTAAAACAACAAACAAGAGTTGTCTTAATCTAGACAAAGAGTTATTTCAGGACAAATGTTATCCTAAGCATGTTTGAAAATGTGAGATATATTTTTGTCACTAAAGAGACAAAATTAATTCTTACATTAGTTGTCAAAATTGAACAGTTGTTGTTTAATTAGACAATAGAATTTAAGACAAATGTTCATCTTAATTAAGACAATTGTTGTTTCAATTAGGGCAACCTTTATCTTAATAAATATTTTTGGTTTAACTACTTTAAATTAATATTTGAATTGTTCAAATATTTAATTTAATGAAGTTGAAGAAAATAAAATCAAGTCCTTCTTTAATTAGGAACTTTGGCCAAGGCATAATTTTAGGATAAAAAATTGATTTAATTAAATTAAATTAATCCTAATTGGCTAAAGTTTGAATTGTTCAAACTTAAGTAAAGCAAACCATCTCTCTATAGGATAGAAAGATGGATGACCATATAGGGTAGAGAAAGGCTAAAAATATTCAAATCAAAATCTCCCTAATTATCCAATTATCTAAGTGAATAAAAAGGGTTAGAAATTAAAAGAGATTTAATTAAAAGAAATTCATTTATTTAAATTTTAATTCAAGAATGACCAATTAGAAAGTCACAAATTTTTATTTAATTGTTAAATAAAATATGTTATTATCAAAATTAATAATGTGATTATGAATTGATAAAATTTAAGATAATATGATGATCTAATTACCCCCTTAGTAGGCATGTAGAACCCTAATTGTTAGGGATTATTTTTTTACTATGCTCATGTGACCTAAGGTAAGGTGATGATATATATCATTAACCCATTTCTCTCAGTTAGCAGTCCAAGCATATTGAGAGAGGAGATAGCTGTTGTGGCCGTCACATTGAAAAAGAAAAATATCTTAAGAGAACCGTGAGTTTTTTAGAGAATAACACAAGAAAACTTAATTCTTTTAGGTGCCATTATAGAGTTCCTCACACCACACTAAGAGGAACAAAGGGAAAATTTTCTAATTTAATTTTTAAGGCTATCAATTATTATTATTTCATCTTTTGTTTTGTTCCAATCACTAAACCTATTCACCGTAGGTTCCATGGATTAATGCTTCCCATAGAATAGGCGGTCAGTGTGATTGGTTGGAAAGTGTATTACAAGATTAAAGTGACTACAAGAGGTATGTAAAATTTCTATCTATTTTACTTCTCTCACTAGTCGTGAGTTGTTTGCTTGGTGTTTTTTTTCTTCCTGTTTACAAGCTTAAATGTTTTAAAATTTTAAAACTCATGCTTATATCGTAAAACTCTAGGATAAACAACTAGATCCAACAATTGATATCAGAGCATTGGTTTACGGCTATATGTGTGTATGATGCATGGTTGGCACCTAGAAATTATTTACAATGTATGATTTGTATGTATGATGTCTTTGATATGTTGATTTTAGTTTAAGTTAAATTTCTGGCCATATTAATGCCTTAGAAGAATTTTCTTGTATTTTTTGGGGATTGACAAGAAGGGCGACCCTTTATCGTCATGTTTTCTTCTTAGTTTATGTTTTTATTTATTCTTTTAAAATTATGAAAATATGTTGTAAGAGGTGAAAAGTCACCAATTGTAGCCCAATGTATGGTGAGTTAGTGGGGGCATCCCAAAAAGTCTAAGAGTTGGAGTAATCACAATGAAAGAAGAAATAAATATAATAGTTTAGGATTTTATTTTTAGGATGGGCATTAATATGGTCTTGGTATTTTATTTAAATTTTATAATATGTGATATTATATACTATAACATGTCATGTAGACTAGTAAGTGCTAATCAACTTCACATGCTCATGTATACATTATGTTTTATATTTTAAAAGAGTTTTAAAATGACAAAATATAAGAAAGATGAAGAATTAGCAAGTTGGCTAATTAGAACTTAATTTTTCAACTAAATAAATTTGTTAGAAATTAATTAGATCCATAATTGATAAATTAGTTACAAGTAATTAATTTCCAACTAAAGCGTTTAGTTAGAATTAATTTAGTCACCTAGTAACTAATTAGTTACTTAAATTACCTAAGTTTATTTTCAAACTAAGAGTTAGTATGAAAATAACTAGGAAATGCATAAGGAATTAAATAAATAAATATTCATAAATAATTAGTAAAAGTTACTAATACAAATCCTATCTAAAAAGTTTAGAAAAGAAACCAAGTTCATAAGTGATTTAAGCTTTCTAAAGAGATTTATGTTAGAAAACTTGGTAAATCAACTAGAATAATTAATCGTAATTAATTAATAATAAAAATATTGAGTGAGAGAGAGTGCTAGTAATCCTCGTTAGTTTATTGCCATGGAGTTTATGTCACTCCCTATAAGCGAGCATATACTCAAACCATGACTAGAATAGATTTCCTAAATGATAAGTCTACCTTGGTAGAACATTAAGTATAACTTCCCATAGAAGCATGCTTAGTGGTACATCTAGGAATGATGAAATGGTTGGTTAACACATTCGACATTAACCTAACAATATAATGCCTATCATAGCTCTATTGATAGATTGATGGGCCAAATAAAGGCGTTCCTGAATTATGCTAAGTATAAAGATACCTGGGTAGCAAAGTTGAGTGGGAGGTCCTAATTCAACTTGTAATAAGTATTCGTGGCCCATAGTCAGTTGCTTATTATGAAAGGTGAATGATCATCAAATGAATGAATATGCTCATGCATACATGCATCATGTTTAAAAGTCCATTTAATAGCTAGTAGCTTACTAATATTAAATGTATTTTTATAGACAATCCCTTAATCATGAACCCACTATCTACTATACTTAAAAAATGCACCTTAAGCAGTGTGAATTATATAGAGTGAAAGAGAAACCTCAACATTGTTTTGAATTATGACAAGATCACATGGGTCCTTTCTGAGCAAGCACCCCCTGATCTGACTCCTAATTCGCTACCAAGTGAAACTAAGTATTATAAGAGGTGGTATGATGCTAATGCTCTAGCTAAGTGCTACATACTAGCCATAATAACTAGTTTGTTACAGTAGTAGCATGATGGCATGGAACATGTAACTGACATGTTATACCATTTACAAGAGATGTTTGGTACAAAGACTCGGAATGCTAAGGTGAGAGCTATCAATGCTTTCAAAGACCTTAAGTAGAAACTGGGGGAGGTAGTGAGATATTACATTCTCAAGGTAATCTCCTGTCCTAATAAGGTTGAGCTACACAGGGCTAAAATTGATTTGGATAGTCAGGTGTCCATGATCATTCCTAGTCTGAGCTATCAATTCTCACTATTCAAGTTAGACTATGAATTGCATAGCAAGGACTATACCCTTAATGGGTCAATGAATGACCTGCAAGTTATGGAGGAGGTTCTTGAAATCAAGAAGAACCCAAAGGCAAACGTGGTTGTTGTGGAGCCCAAGAAGACAAAAGAACCGGGCAACAAAAACAAAAAGAATGCCAAAAATTCAGCTGGGTCGAAGAAGAAGCCCATGAAAAAGAAGGCTCAGAAGGATAGCACCCGGGGAAAGTGTTTCCACTATGGTGCTAAAGGACATTGGAAGAGGAACTGCAAGGCCTACCTCAGTTCTGTAAAGAATAAAAGGTTTTCTAAACATCTTAGAAGCATTTTTAGTGGATGATTCTACTAAATAGCTGGATAGTATATTGTAGAGCCACTAATCATATTTGTAATTATTTGCAAGGGTTCCAGACAAAGAGAAAGTTGACTGAAAGTCAGATTTAGGCGAGGATGGCAAATGGTAAACTAGTCTCAACTCGAGCAATGGGAGCCATTACCTTGCAGTTTTCGAATAACAAGCTACTAGTTTCAAATAATCTTTATTTTATTCCTGGACTTTGCAGAAATTTGATTTATGTCCTTTTTTTAATAAATTCTGGATATTCTATTTCTTTTGGTAATGAGATTACCATTTCTAGGAATGGAATTTTAATTTGTTCTAGAATTACTAGGAATAATTTTTATTATCTAGAACCAATTAATTGGATTACAAACGTTGCAAAAATAAATTCACCTAAGTTAAAAAGAATAAATGAATCTAGCATAGATAAAAGTTATCTATGTCATATGTGATTATGTCATATTAATCAAAACAAGCTAAGCATACTAGTAAAGGATGATACTCTACCAGACATGATAAAGTGCTCTTTACCAGTCTATGAATCCTGTATTTAAGGTAAAATAACTAAATCATCCTTTAAAGTAAAGGGTAATAGGATGCAAGATGTTCTAGACTTGGTACACACAGATGTATGTAGACCAATAAACATTCAAGGTAGAGGAGGTTATGTTTATATCATAACCTTCATTGATGATTACTCACGATATGGTGTTGTGTATCTAATGCACAACAAGAGTGGTTCCTTTGAAAAGTTCAAGGAATTCAAAGATGAAGATGAAAAGCAGTTAAGCAAACCATTGAAATAACTTCAATCAGATTAAGGTGTTGAGTATTTATCTGGAGAGTTTCATTAGTTTCTGGTTGATAATGGAATCATTTCCAATTTATCGGCACCTAGAACACCTCAAAAAAATGAGGTTGCTGAAAGGAGGAATAAGGCTCTTTTAGAAATGGTGAGGTTAATGATGTCCTACGTTTTAAGTTTATTGTATACAAACAGTAACATACCTTCTAAACTTTGCTCTATCAAAGTCATGCATTAAACACCAAGGGAGCTATAGACAAGACGTAAACCATATTTATGTCACTTGCAAACTTGGGGGTGTCTAGCACATGTGTATGAGCCTGAGTCCACAAAGATGGAAGCAAGGTGGGAGCTATGTTTGTTTGTACAATATCCTAGGGGTACAAGGGGATACTACTTTTATAACAACCAGGATAATGAGGTATTTGTTAATGTGAAAGCAACATTCTTAGAAGAGGATTTTGTGACAAATCACAAAACTCGCAGCAAGATTGTTCTTGAAGAACAGAGTGATTGGTCAAAATCTAAGGATAATTCTGATGAAGCCATAACTGGTACAATTTCAAGAGTTGAATCTGAACTAGTGGCACCTTACTGTAGTGGAAGGGTTGTTAAACAACTTGACAGATGCATAGGTCTAGGAGAGCACTTGGTGGCTCTTTCAAATGAACATGAATAAAATCCTGTTACATATGAGGAAGCCATTAACAATGTAAATGTTGGGAATAGGATGCCCTAGAGAGCAAGTTTTATTCTCAAATTTGATGTTAATACATTTTAATATTAATAAATAAAGAATTCATTTATGTAAGCTTTATTTTCTAGCTATTAAGGTTTCTAGATTCTAATAAATCAAGATACATTTGTGTAAGGGTTATGCAAAAGGTGATAAGTATCTTTGGATGAATTTAAAATACTATTCACAGTCACTGAGTAGAACTAGTAACTCTATTTAATAACGACTGTAGTGTTCATATTACCTACATAGAAAGAATGAGATTCCTGTCTAAGGGAATGATTAATCTCAAATCATTGAAATAGTAGACTTTAGGTAATGATACTATTAAATGAATTGGAATAAAGTGAGACATCAAGTTCAAGTTAATACCGTTGCTTTGAACTTGAACTCACACACATTACGTCCACTGGTGGCAAAACCAAAATTCTGATGGATTATAGACTTAAGTTCATGACCATTGTAATATTTGATATACTATATGCACAACAATTGTGTGACATTAGTCAAGATTCTATATGTTGGAATTACAGTGAGAGCGAACATCTAGGAACATAAATCCAGGAAATGGAGTTCGTAGCATTACATCACTTTTGGTGATTTCAGGAAGACAAGTAACATATCTTGGCCTAGCGAAATGATGAATTATGTACTCATCATTTAAAGATGATTTTAGAAAATTTTTAAAAGATTATCTAGTCACTTATCGGATGAAATCTGAGACTATGGGACAACATTGACACAATGGGTAAAATGGTAATTTTACCTTGTGTCAATGGATGGCTACAAGAGTTCACAAACACTAGGTTTGTAAATTGGAAAAATCAATGTTCAACATTGACTTCTCGTAAGTTTAGAAATTATAAAGAGTACAATTATGAGTTTTTGGTGAAATAAATTCTTGATTAATAAATTTGTATTATCTTAATGAGATTAAAATAATCCCAAATTTATTGGAACTTGAAATTCCTATCTCCAAATGGATTTCCCACCTAGCTTTGGAGAATTCAATCCACATAAAGTTTGAATAGATATAAGATGAAGTTAATTGATAGCATTTCAGCTAATGTCTTTATTTAGACAAGAATTGTCTTAATTTAGAGAAAGCATTATTTTAGAACAAATGTTATCCTAATCATGCTTAAAAATGTGAGAAACATTTTTGTCATTAAAGAGACAAAAATAATTCTCACATTAGTTGTCTAATTTAAACAAGTATTGTTTTAATTAGACAAAAGAATTTTAAGACAAATATTTGTTTTACTTAAGATAAGTGTTGTCTCATTAGGACAACCTTTATCTTAGTAATTGATTTTGATTTAACCTCTTTAAATTAATATTTGAATTGTTCAAATATTTAATTTGAAGAAGTTGATTAAAATAAAATTAAATCCCCATTCAATTAGGAATTTTGGTTATATTATTTTATTAGGATAAAATTAATTTAATTAATTATTTATCTTATTATTGTTGCAAAATTTGAATTGTTTAAACTTGTAAGACAACCTTATCCCTATGTGAGAGGTGCATGCCTTAAAGGACAGGAATTGATTCCTTCATAATTATCCTAGTGAACACAAGATTAGAAATTAAAAAAGTTTTATTTTCTTAGATAACCTACATTCACTAAGAGACTAACTAAGTCAAAGGGATTTAGTTAAATAAAATTCTTTATTTAAATTTTATATTCAAGCATGACCAATTAGATAGCCCCACATGTTTTATTTAATAGTTTAATAAAATATGACTTTATCAATTGAAAATACAATTATTAATTGATAATTTAATTAGATAATCTGATTATCTATTCACCCTAATAAGCTTGTGGAATCCCTAAGGTTTAGGAAATGATAATTTTGAATTCAAAGGAAGGACCTAAGGTTAGGTTAGTATAACTATAACCTAACCCCCTCTCTCTTGGTAGGTAAAATTATTAAAGAGAAAACATTCTGAGAGTACCTCAAGTTTTTGAGAGAAAAACACTAAGAGCAAAAGTGAGTTTTGTATTGAGTGCCTTCATAGAATTCTACATGCCATACTTGAAGGGAAAGGGAAGGCTTTCTAATTTCCTTTAAAAGCTATCAATTATTTTCTTTCAGCTTTTACTTATTCCAATCACTAAGCTTATTCACCGTAAGTTCTATGGATTAGTACTCCCCAAAGAATAGGTGGCCAGTGCACTTAGTTGGAAAGCATATTATAAGATTAAAGTAACTATAAGAGGTATGTAAAATTCTTATCTATTTCATTTCTTTTTCTAAATGTGAGTTATTTGCCTATGCATTTTGATCCTGCCTGTTTGCAAGATTGAATGTTTTAAAATTTTTAAAATCGATGCTTGTACTGTAAACACTTAGGATAAACAACTAGATCCAACAGTAAATGTTGTTTATTGGCAAAAGGTAATGAAATTAGAGTTGGAATCTATGTATTCCAACAAGGTATGGACTCTTGTAGATGCACCTGAAGGAATAAAACCCATTGGGTTCAAGTGGTTCTCTAAGAGAAAAAGAGGAGTTGATGGGAAGGTGGAGACCTTCAAGGCTAGGCTAGTAGCTAAGGGTTATATCCAGAGAGAAGGTATTGACTATGAAGAAATCTTCTTGCCAGTTGCTATGCTTAAATCCATCACGATATTGCTATCTATAGCTGCACATCTTTGACTATAAGATATGACAGATGGATGTCAAGACTGCATTCTTGAATAGGGATCTTGAAGATCATATCTATATGGCTCAATCAGACGGTTTCATTGAAAAGGGCAAAGAGCACAAAGTCTATGAATTGCATAAGTCCATCTATGGACTTAAGCAAGCATCGAGATTTTGGAATATAATACTTGACATCGTAGTTAAGTATTATGGATTTCAACAAAATGTAGACAAACCCTGTGTCTATATTTCTCCAATTTGATATAAACACAATTTTGATATTAATAAATATATAGTTTATTCATGTAAACTTTATGTTTTAGCTATTAAGGTTCCTATATTCTAATAAATTAAGATACATTTGCATAAGGGTTATGCAGAAGGAGATATGTATCTTTGGATGAATTTAAAATACTACTTACAATCATGCACTAAGTAGAGCTGGTCACTCAATTCAATAAAAACCATAGTGTCCAAATTACCTCTATAGAAATAATGACATTTTTTTTTAAAGAGAATGATGAATCTTAAATCATTGAAATAATAGACTTTAGATAATGACACTATAAAATGAATTGGAATTAAGTAAGATATCAAATTCAAGTTGATACCGTTGCTTTGAACTTAAACTCACACACATTGCATCCACTAGTGGCAAAATCAAAATCCTGATGGATTATGAACTCGTGTTCATAACCATTGTGATATTTGATATACTATGAGTACCACCATTGTGTGACATTGGTCAAAACTTTGTATGATGAATTATCTACTCATTATTTCAAGATAATTTTAGAAAAGTTGTAAAAGATTATCTGGTCACTTATTAAATGAAGTCTGAGACTAGGGGACAAAATTGACATAAGGGGTAAAACGATAATTTTACCTTGTGTCAATGGATAGCTACGAAGGTTCACAAACACTAGGTTTGAAAATTAGATAAATTAATGTTTAACATTGACTTCTCGTAATTTTAGGAACTATCAAGAGTGTAATCATGAGTCTTTAGTGAAATGACTTCATAATTAATAAAATTGGATTATCTTAATGAGATTAAAATAATTCCAAATTTATTAGAGCTTGAAATTCTTATGACTAAACAGATTCTCCACCTAACTTTGAAGAATTCAATCCACATTAAATTCGAATAAATTTAATGTGAAGTTAATTGATAGTATTTCAACTAATTTCTTAATTAAGACAAGAGTTATCTTAATTTAAGCAAAGAGTTATTTTAAGACAAATATTGTCCTAAGCATACCTAAAAATGTGAGAAACATTTTTGCCACTAAAGAGACAAAAATAATTCTTTATTAGTTGTCTGAATTGAACAAGTATTATTTAATTAGATAATAGAATTTTAAGGCAAATATTTATCTTAATTAAGACAAGTGTTGTTTCAATTACGACAGCCTTTATCTTAATAATTATTTTTGATTTAACTACTTTGAATTAATATTTGAATTGTTCAAATATTTAATTTAAAGAAGTTGTAGAAAATAAATTTAAATCCCTCTTTAATTAGGAATTTGGAGCAAGGTATATTTTTACTGTAGAAATTTGATTTAAATTAAATTAAATTAATCCTAATTACCTAAACTTTGAATTGTTCAAACTTAAGTAAAACAAACCATCTCTCTATATGATAGAGAGATGGACAGACATATAGAATAGAGAGAAGCTTGAAATATTCAAACATAAATCTTCTTAATTATCCTAATTATCTAAATAAATAAAAATGGTTAAAAATTAAAAGAGTTTGAATTTTTTAGGTAACCTAACTGAGTCAAAGGGATTTAATTAAATGAAATTTATTTATTTGAATTTTAATTCAAGCATGACCAATTAGAAAGTCTAACATGCTTTATTTCATTGTTAAATAAAATATGTTATTATCAAAATTAATAATGTGATTATTAATTGATATAATGTAAGATAATATGATTATTTAACTCTCCCCTGAGTAGGTGTGTGGATCTCTAATTGTTAGGGATTGATTTTTTGACTACACTCATGTAACCTAGGGTTAGGTGATGATATATGTCATTAACCCTTTTCCCTCACCTAGCGGTCCAAGCATATTGAGAGAGGAGAGAGCTCTTGTGGCCTTTACATTGAGAAAGAAAAATACATTGAGAGAGCTATGAATTTTTGAGAGAAAAACACAAGAGAAAAATTGAATTCATTTGGGTGCCATTTTAGATTTCTTCACACCATACTAAGAGGAACAGAGGGGAATGTTTTATAATTTAATTTTGAAAGCTATCAATTATTTTTCTTTCATATTTTATTTTATTCCAATCACTAAACCTATTCACCATAGATTTCGTAGATTGGTGCTTCTCAAAGAATAACAGGTCAGTGCACTTAGTTGGAAAGTGTATTACAAGATTAAAGTGATTACAAGAGGTATGTAAAATTCTTATCTATTTTACTTATCTCATTAGTTGTCAGCTGTTTGCTTGATATTTTTTTTTTCGCCTATTTACAACCTTAAATATCTAAAAAATTTTAAAACTCATGCTTGTACCGTAAACACCCTAGTATAAACAAGTAGATCCAACAACACCTAAATCATAACCTTTGTCAGTTGAAAGCAGTTCTTGGCAGAGGATTTGATAGTGGATTGGATAGCCCCTCCAGTTGAGTGCAGTTCCAGAAGAGTGATTGATTGATGGTATGTTTTCCTTTGGTTGAGAGCAATTCCCAAAGGTGAGAATTGAATTATTTCTTTAGTTGAGTGTAGTTCTTGAAGATGGTTGGTTGGTTCTCAATTTGGATTCTCCCATAAAACCTTTATGTATCCTTGAATCGTATGATTTGAAAGCAATTTATTTTAAATAAGACTAAATATGGATGTAAAGAGTTTAAACCTTGTATTTGAAATGATTCATGAGTTTTAGACTTACATTCTCTTGATGATGAAGTTTATAGTTTTCAACTTTAATAATCTGTATTTAAAATATCATGTTTTCTAAAGTAATGTGTATTATTTCGACATTCATAATTCACATGTTATTTCCTTGGCATATATTGAAACTGAACTGTTTTCTAACACTTTATGAAGGTAATACATAATACTTCTAGGAAGTCAAGTATCTTTTGGTAAGTACTTGTTTCCACTCATTGAGTTTATGTGACTCATCCCTTAAATTTCAATTTTTTTTTGGATCAACAGCTGGCAAACCCTCTTCTGCTCCACCCCTCAGAGCCTACTAATTAAAAATTGTTACGAAAATTTTTGGACAGTAGTGGAGGAGTTTTCATTTCAATATTTTTTTTTCTCCTTATTTCGTTATTCCCCAAGAGTTTTGGACCTTTCCCGCGAATGGCCTTAGATTTTCTAACATATATTTTTTGATGTTCCTTTTTTCCTAAATATCTCCAAATTTTGTCTTGAAATTGACCGAGTATTTCAAGAAATATCTAAGGAAATATTTCTAGAATTTCCTAGAGAATTTTCTGAAATAAGGGGGCTAGTAAAAGAGTTAGATTAATTCTACCAATATGCCCTTAATTAACCTTTTAGTCACAATTAAGAATTTAAGAATATTTAGGAAATTTTAAAACAATAAAATTTACATCTTTTGAACATTAAGGGCTGGTCATTTGATTATGAAATTAGTTGATTAAGAATTTAGGTTGGTAGCATTACGGTTTACTTATGAATTGAACATGATATTTGGAAAGTACTGATGCCTCAGAACTTTCCGTGATTTCAATGAATCTAAACTTTAAACATAAATGTTTATGATTTATATATTTTAAAATTTGTCATGTGTTTCAATGTTTATGTGATGCTATAAAGGTATGCATAGAAAATGGGATTTTAAAGAATTCATTTGTTCGAGTATGTTACGATTTGGAAGTGTGATATTCTAAAATAGACTCATGACTTTGAATATTTGTTGGAATATATTATGGTTTAATGCATTGGGGGAATATATCTCCTTAAGTTTAGCTATCTATCAATTATGACGGTTTGAAAGTTTTGAAGGGAATTGGAAGTATTTCTTTAAACTCTTTATACTGTGAGGAAGTATGATTTATGACTTAACTATACTATTGCTATAAAAATGAAAATTTAGTTTTACATCATTGAAAGCTTACCCAGGCATTGATTTTGCTGATTGGTACAAAGATGAATTTGTGGATTTTCAAGGAAAGAATCATATGGCAAGACCATGGGTTCGACCTTGGATCGAGTCGCAAGGCACAAATATATATTGAATAACCTGTAAGACCCTGGGTTGAAGTCTCATGGCCTGGAAATGATACTTAATTTGTGATTAGACCCTTAGTTCAAATCCCAAGGACAAAAAAAGGATTCAGGTGCATATGTATTATGTTTATATTGTTATTCAACTTTAGGATATGTTTATATTACAATTGAAGGAAAAAAGAGTGAAATGCTTGAGGTAGAATCTATAGTTATAAAGGAATTAGAATAGTGAGATGCTTGGGTAGATGTTAACATGAAACTTTCTTTATGATTTGAAAGGTCAAAATCAAAATACTGTTTAGTTGATTTAGAACTTAGACTTTTAAAGAGAAAAGTAAGTGAAACCCACAATAGATGTTCACTTGAGAGTGTGCGGTGTATGTGTAAAATAAACATTGTTTTTATCTCTCCCTTATTATGTAGTAAAACACTTGGTTTATATTAAATAGGTGGAATAAAATTGAAAATTTTAATTCCTAATTATACTGTTTTTAGAATTGTATTCTATTTACCACTCATTGAGTCTTCCTTTCTTTTCTTTAATGTTTTAGGTAACAGGTAGATCTATTGGAAAAGTTGGATACTCTCTTGAGTGGCTAGCTTACTATAAGCATCCTTTCTGAACTAGTAAGGATTGCAAGGAAGTGGTGGATGACCTGTATGGAGATTGCATTGCATGAGTTTAGTTCATCTGTCTTAAATTTTCACATAACATGTATTTTCAAAGTAGCCTGTGGTGTATTTATCTTAGCCTTTACATTTATGTTGTATGAAAATTTTAAGTGAACTTAACATAAGGGAATTATCAGGTGTGAATGTTTAAAGTTAAGACTGCATTGTAGGAGTCGGGCTTATAGGGTGAGGATCTTTGGATGGCTTAGCCTACGCTGGTCAAGGGCCTAGGTTGGGTTGTGACAGTTTTCCTTAATCATTTCAGCTCAAGAGTAGTTTTACATCTCCTAGGACTTTTCCAGTACTTTGAGCAAGTACCAATTATCTGAGTGGACATTGTTACTCTCCAGGACTGTATTGTGATGCGAATGTTATAATTTGAATTGGGTATTGAGTATTTATACCATGAGATTATTTCAGTTAAGTATATTTTACATATTTCTATGTTTTGACTAAAGTTATGTATTGTTTTAAAGGTATATGAGAAGAAAGAATTGTGGTATGGTTCAAGTGGTTATAATGAGTTTATGGACTAGAAATTTCATTTGATTATATTAGCACTTGAATCTTGAAAGAGTTATTTATAGTGTATTTCAATTTTTTTTTAAGAAAATGATATGGCATTTGGATTTCAAAGAGAAGTGGAGTATATGATTTTTATATGTTTGAACTTAAGTTCATGATGTATTTCAATCTTGTTATGAAAATGAAACTTGGTACTTTGAAAGGAATATGGTTTGATATTCTAAGTTTTCTTGTTAGTGATGTGTTTTATAACCAATTTGTAAGAAGGATGTTATGAAATCTTGTGTAAATGGTTTTAATATTTTGAGCATTTGAATATGACCATGATGAGCGTTTCTATATTGAGTCGGTTTTGGAAAACTAAATTGTTGATCTTGTTTTGGTTATACATAAACGGAAAGTGTGATTTTTGTAAGGATTTTGAAAGGGAAGAAGCTATTGTTTTATGTTTTCTCTCATAGATTAATTATGTACATTATAAGAACTAGTATTTGTAAATATCTGTTTGGTTATGTTAATTGTGGTACTGCACAACCCTTAAGTAGAAATTCCTTAGGTACACCTAAAATGCAACACGACGTTTGCATTACTACGAATCATTTTGGGTTGGAAAGGAAACTCAAACCACCCCATGTTACATTCCGGGATGGTGCCTCCTGTTAAGAATACTTTGAGATGGCAAGACTGTCAGAGTAAAAGCCAACTCTGGTTGAAAGGATCAGCCTTTGAGATTATTTCGGGTCAGAAAGGATTTGCATACCAATGGAAACAAGATCCCCTTTTGGAAACCCCAGTAACATGAATTTCATCTAGAGGAGCCAATGAGTAGCCAGCAAAGTTACTATATCGTATTGATTCAAACTTTTAGTACATAATCTTTTGTTTGAAATGTTTGAGATATTATGTAACAATTGTCTCACAAAGCTGGAGATGAGTTTTGTATGTGTGTCTATATATATATATATATATAATCTTTTGGATTTTTCTTTCATATTACTATGATTCTATGATAAAAGTTTTTTGCGTATATGTTGTATGTCTAATTTTGGGTAATTTTGTTCATTCACAGAATCTTTTAGACTCACATCTGTTTCATTTTTTTCCAGATATTGTACAAGACCAAATACCAACCCTAAGGACATTGAGAAGTTAGTTTTCTACAGAAGGGTTCAAAATGGAGAAGTTCAGAATTGTGTCAACAAGGACATTTTGAAGCAAGAAGTCGAGGGCCCTGAAGTATTGGGAGCAATAATTTGGTTAAACCAACTGAGTCGACAAATTAGCCAAACTTGGGTGGCCAACCATAAGATTTTAAGAAAGGAGGTAGTTGGCCCAAATCTTATTTTGTTTCTCATCGATTACTGAAGCATAATCAAAAGGGAGGGTGAACTAGGTTAACCCGAATTATCGTGCACTAAAAGGGTGAAGATACGAAACCGATCATTTGGCAAGTTCAAACATACAAGGAAGAATGTAGTAGAGAGACTTTCGAGCTGTCAACCTCATCTGGAAAATAACTCCAAGCCAAGTAATCCCATAAGTGAGAGGCATCCGTAGAGTTGGCTGTTGGTTGTCAAATCGGATACGATTTGGGAGTATGGCATGCAACCAGAGTTGAAACAACCATATAGGTCCTCCATAATTAGTAGTTTTAGGGTTGATAAGCTGGTTTATCACTATAGTATCATGTTGTTTTGCATATGAGCTAGGACGAATTTCCCCAAAGCAAAGTGACAATCTTGATGAAGGAGAATTGCCAAAGGGAGAAATTCCTTTACTATTCGCGGTGCATGGGGGTAAACGATAAATTTACAAAGCTAAAAGACAAAGAAAACATTATGCTCATCGACTGACACAGGCATCTGGTTGGCCTTTCTAAAAGCAGAGATAAACGTACCATAAGACGTGATCTTCATATTTATTGTCAACCAAAAAGAAGTCAACCCTTCACATTTAAGTCAGGGTTGATGGTCTCCCTATCAGCGTGAAGCCCACTCAGTGTAGTGACATTAAAAAGAGTTAGCCCTACCATACCACAATGAAGAAGAAGGCCGTTGGTAAACCAACTCCAAAGTTGCAATGCATCCCCAATAAAGATTTGGAGCAATAACATGTCGACTCAATTGGATAGTTTTGAAAATCCCTAAAATTTTCCAAAATTCCCTTATGTAGACCGAACCCTATCTAACTAGCTATTTTAATCAGGGGTAGGGTTTGGAAAATCCCTAAAAGATCGAGAGCGAGGCAACCAAGGTTGAACGTAAATGTAATCTTGGGCAAACAGAAACTTGTCTTAGGGATGGTTAGGAAAGGATTTGCGAGTGAAATCTTTGTAGTTCCTATAGCCTTTTACAATATTGAAAAGAGGTCCTAAGAAGTAAGAGGTAAATGTCTTCGTGGTTCAGGAGAAGAAACAGAGGTAGGAACCTTGGATGCCATAGATGAGCAAGGAAGAGGAAAGCTTGAGGAGCGTGACAAAGTAGAGTACTCGGGCAGGGAAGAACTTGAGGATGAAGACGAACGTGAAAATGAAAGTGAATGCATAACAGGGAAAGGAAATTAAGTAGGGAGGGAAAGTTTAGCAGGGGGTGACGTGGCCAACGAAGGTTGGGCAGTTACGCCTATCAAGGGATACGCTCATACTGACTCTACGTACTTTTTAAATTGGTGAAGGATAAGGAGAGTAAGTGTTGTCAAGGTCTCCCAAGTCAATGTCGACAACACTAGGGGCTTCTATTGGTAACAATTTGGCAGTTTATAAAAGATATCTGCTTAACAAGGAGAAGTCGATACTAAATATAATAATTCTCAATCATAGTGACAGTTCGGGCCTAGGATTGGAAGATAAGACATGGAGGGTTAGACAAAAGAACGATCATGTTCCAAATCAATATCATATTTAAGACAAGGGGTCGACTTAGGATCACAAAGGATGGTTATCAAAGAGGAAGGTGTAGGTCGAGATGGTAGAGGAAGGTGTAGGTCGAGATGGTCATGATAGTTACAGACTTGAACTTTTGTGGCATTTTTCCTCCTGATAGGTTTTATTTTGGACGTGAGAGTTAAGCAAGATATAAGGGACATGCACATAACTCTCTTATGAGAGAAGTATTTATAAGTAGTAATTTAGGGCTTAGAAGAAGAGGCATCATCAATCACATCATCGGACTACTTTATATTTTAGTTTTTCTCATTAGTTTAGTCATGCTGCTTGTTTAGTCAGTGGCAATCCCTCTAAAATTCCTATACCTTTCACGTGTTGATGTACAAAGGGAGTCCCTCTGTCACTTTGAATTGTACAATTCCTCTGTTTCTGATAGCTACTCCAGCCAATACTTTCATTATTAATCGTTTGAGTCAGGAGCCACGACGAGTCATTCTGCTCCCCAATCAACAAGAACTACTGTAGCATCAGTCATTTTCCACCACAAACATAAATATTAATTTTTTTATAAATTATACAAGTTAATTTATTATGATAATTTGTTTTAATTATTTATACTTAATATTTGATATTATGATCATATAATAATAAGTATTTATACATATGTATTATTATAATAATTCTAAAATTTTAAAACATCTTACATTACATTTAAAAAATATTTTTAATTAAAAAAGACATGTTCAACTACTTGGATAAGTGATATACCGATTCACAACATGATCTCCTTACTCACTCAATATCTACTCTAATTACAATAAACTAGGCCTTTGAATATTGGCTTATTGGTTAGTCCATTGGTCATGATATCCTTTTTTTCAAGGGTGAACGACGGTGCGATTTTAATAGCAAAATTACATTAATCGCACTGCACTGCAGTTCAAGCAATGCAGTTAAAAATATAGATTAATTGTAGTGAGTGTGCAGTGTAGCTAATAGTTTGAGAGGTTCAAACCACGGGTTTACCCACACCATAGAACACATTAATATAAACCCTACTTTACTTCTACTTGTTTACAACTTTACAGAGAACCCAGAAAAAATATTTTATGAAAATGATCCAATATGACTTGGTGGAAGATAAAATTTACTTTTTTTCATTTTACCAAAATAAATTTTTTTCTTGCTTCTTTTTTATTTCTCTCTCTGCATTTGATGTACAATGTTTGATTGTTATTGATTTTGATTCGTCTCACTAAATTACTATTGGTGTTAGCTGTTGCTATAATGTTCGTTCTAAAAAATTGAAACGTCATTACAAAAAAAAAGACATTTAGAGGCAAAATTTTGAGGAGGAAAAATATCCACCTCAATTAGAGGCGGATTTGGAGACGATAATCAAAATTCTATGACAAAAATAAAAATAAATATATAGAGGCGGATTTACAGGCGGAATTATTCCACCTCTAAATTTTCACCTTGGAATCCGCCTCTAAATAAATGGTTTGTTATGTAAGATAAATATATAGATTTTTATTTAATATATTTTACAATGAAGGGGGAATTTGAGGCAGAATAAATTTGCCTCAGAATGTTTTTTCTATAGAGGGGGCTTCTGAGGCGGATTTAATCCACAGCTAAAATTGAGGCGGAAATTGAGGCAGATTTGTTCTGCCTCAGGTCGACCTATATATAATTACCATCTCCCCTGTCAGTTCAATTTCGCATTTTCCCCTAAATTCTCAAAATCCCTAATTCCCAAATCCAATTGCCCAACGTCCCACCGTCGTCCTGCTGCTGGCGTCGCAGCGTCTCACTGTCAGCCAGTCCCCGGCGTCCAAGTCAGTCACCGTCAACCACTTCCCTGACGTCTAGGTCAGTCATCATAATCCCTAATTCCCAAATCCGCTTGCCCAACGTCCCACCGTTGTCCTGCTGCCAGCGTCGCAGAGTCTCACAGTCAGCAAGTCCTCGGCATCCAGGTCAGTCACCGTCGACCACTTCCCCCAAATTCTCTGTTATATGATATGGTTTCAGATCAAAGGTGTACTAGGTGTATATGCTATATATGTTTGAGAGAGTGAGAGAGGAAGGATGGTACTTGGTAGTTGATTCTCCATTTACGGTACGGAATAAAAATCTACAATCAAAATTTGCACACTACTATGGTTACTGGTTGAATATCAAGCCAATAAATTTCAAAGAATATTTCCATAGGAAAGAAACAAAAGACATGCTAAACATGAATCTGCTTCCTCATAGGTCACCAATAACCATATATTAATTAGTTAGGCAATCATTTGAAATTGAGATAAGGAAAAGGACACAACCATATTTTGCTAGCCATATAGCTAGTATCCACGTTTCCCCCACAAATGAAAACTACTTATAATCATTTTTATTTCCCAATATGTTCTTATTGCTACTATTTAATTTGTGTTAAAATTATACGTCTCTATTTATGTGTTTTGGATGGACCCATTATGATGACCTGCAGCACAAAATATATTAATTACTTTTATTAACTTATAAACCTGCTATGACTCTAAGCTTTCTGGGATTTTAATATATAGTTCAAAATGATCAATATTCTATAGTCATTTATCATCATTAGGTAGGTTAATTATATATGGGCTTTCTTTTAACCCCTCGATTACATTAGAGCTCTTTAAAGCAGCACTTCATGTGAGTAAAATGGAAGGGCTAGAAATAGAGAACAAGTGTAATTTGATTAATGTACATTACAGGATGGTTCATACTTGCTTTTTAATTGATATCCACATGGTCCAAGGAGCTCATGCCTATGTTGACTCCTACTCTGTTTATTTAAAACTCTCTTCCCTTTTGGTGTACAAAAATTGAATTGAAGCCTAACCCTATGTATTGTAGAACATGAGTCTGTTTAAGTGAATGTGAGATTATAAGAGAATGATTTAGAAGTTATAACTCTTGGGTGGTCTAATATCTATTATTGATCAGCTTTGACAACATATTGTTAAGGTTTTGAACTCTTTTTGATAATAAATTAAATTGAACCCTAATTAAACCTATGTATTGTAGAATATGAGTGTTTGGTTAAGTGAATGGGAGAGAGAGAGAGAGAGAGAGAGAGAGAGAGAGAGAGAGAGAGAGAGAGGAGTAACAAGAAAATTTTCATATGACTTGGAACTCCTGGGTGGTCCAATATCTATTGATTAGCTTTGACACCATATTGTTAATATTGTGAACTCTTTTTTGACAATAATTGACTTCTAATGTTTATTCTACTGCTGCAAATGCTTTCAAACATGTACATGATATAGCTAGAAATTAGGTCACTTGGGAAATTAAAAATTACCTACTAGTTCATCCCTTGCAATGAGTATGGAAGCATGAAAATAAATCCTTCTCACTGGAGAAGGTTTTAGTAAGGGTGACAGATAACTCTGAATTATGGTAATATATATAACCCATTAAAAATATAAATGCTTTGGATAATTACAAAAACAGAAAAATATAAAGAAAAAGGGAGAGATTATATTAAACCAAACTGACAAATATTGTTTGAATGTAGTTATGTATGTATATATATTCTCAATCCATGTGGATTAAGGGTCCTCCGACATCCCATG